>OY759268.1:22914218-23099218 GCA_963662155.1 Lamellibrachia columna
AGTAGTAGTAGTAGTAGTAGTAGTAGTAGTAGTAGTAGTAGTAGTAGTAGTAGTAGTAGTAGTAGTAGTAGTAGTAGTAGTAGTGGTAGTGGTAGTAGTAGTAATAGTGGTAGTAGTAGTAGTAGTAGTAGTATTAGTAGTAACAATAATCATAATAAGAAGAAGCTTATGAGGATGATGAGGATGATTTGGATAACGAGGATGAGTAAGAAGAAAAAGAAGAACAAGAAAAAAGCAGTAGAAGAATATATATCGCGTCTAAATCGTCTGAAAACGGAGGTCAAAGGCACATCAAAATGAAAGGTAGACAATCTCGAAATCGGTATATAATGTTAAAGTTGTCGACAGATGGATGGATGCGCAACATAATTATGTTATCACTGATATTAATTACGATGACTGTAATTATAAAAAATGCATATAATGCTAAGGCGAACTAATTTATATAATTATTATTTTTATTAATAGTTATGTGCATCAAACTGAAGATTAAGTTGCATTTTAACATTTAAATTTGTTAAACGTATTTATTTATGTATGTAGTTAGATTAGTAATAGCACACAAAGGTGGTTTATCCCATTTCATTGTACTTGAACGGCATGACAGGTACGCTTATATTTATAATATGTTGTTCGAGCGAATGTGCTAAACGTGTGTATTTCGATGCTAGCTTTAATGTTCCCAAAGTGAATTATGTTTTATTCAAGTTACATTATTATGTAGTTTTTCCGGAGTCCACCAGTCGACTGCCTTTTGTGTGAAACAACAATACAAGGCAAATTGACATTCACGGAGATAAAATGCATAAAACTCGGCTGTAGCATCATTACGAGATATTTAGGCGGCCGACAGGACTGACGGCCGAAATGACTGGACTGACGACGAACGGCCTACAGGGCTGACGACGGGCGGCCTATATGACTGACGATGGGCGGCCTATAGGACTGACGACGGACGGCCTACAGGACTGACGACGGCGGCCTATAGGACTGACGACGGGCGGCCTATAGGACTGACGACGGGCGGCCTATAGGACTGACGACGGGCGTGTCAGATCAGTATTTGTTGTTTTTCATAGGCGACCATGTTAACGTTTTTGTAGTCATGTGTGCAAAATAACAATTAGGATTTAATCACAACGGCACATGTTGTGGCAAGTCATGTCATGTCATTTCCTTCATATCCGGCGCGTGAAATTCAACATTTGAGATGCTCGCCGTCAGATTTCACCCCAAAAAAATGTATTAATTAATTAATTTGCGTACACACGTTCTGCTAACAAACAACTAGAAATTTAATCACGTATTCAGCTGAAGCGTTGTAGTCAAATGTTATATTTTTTTTCTGCTCAGAAACTATACTTCCAAGGCGCACAACAATCCTCGAAAGGGGACCGTCTTAAAATCACTGGCACTTGATTCGTATGCCATGAATTCGGTAGTGAAACAGTGATCTATCCCCAGGTGGAAATGTGTAGTAGTTACCGGACGAAGACTCATTCGATCACCTGGTTCTCAAAGATGTCATGCGTTGTTAATTGACCTTCATTGTTAAATGACCTTCAGACATCAGTTGCTGCTCTTCTCTGTATCCCTGAAGTCCGGGATGAGGCATAAATTGCTTCCCCCTCCTTCCCCCTCCTTCCTTCACTGATCCCGCTTCGCTGCCTTCTCCAACGTTTAAAATAGTGAACGGTTAAGAGGATGTTGATAGGAATATGTTCTTCAAACTTAAAGAAGGCAGTAGAACCAGAGGACACAAAGCAGCATTAGTTAAGGAGCAGTGTGGGTTGGATATAGAAAGTACTCTTTCTCACAGAGGGTGATAAATGAATGGAACAAACTGCCAAATGATTGTGTTAATGCTAGTAGTGTGAATATATTTAAAAATAGAATTGAAAGATATCTGATAAGGGCGGGCTACACATAGATGAGAAAATTGTTGGACTCTCGATGAGCCAATGGCTTCCTTGTCCACTTGCCATCTGGAACTTGTTGTTCGAGATGGCAATCTTGTTAAATCTTGTTAAATCTTCAGTCTCCTCTCATACGAAAGATCTTGCAATTCGTCTGGCAGGAGAGCAGAACCAACGGCGATGTCCTAGATGAGGCGATGAGTGGTGGTGTAAATGGCGATGAGTGGTGGTGTAAAGGGCGATGAGTGGACGATGAGTGGTGGTGTAAAGGTTACAGCACCCGCCGGTTGTTTCCTCCTTTGTCCTTTCGAAGCTTGGACAATTTCGTTCACCTCACTTTGCCCGTTTCTTTTGGAAGAGAAAGTAAAGCCTGTTGGTCCCTTGTACATTTCTACCTAATGTCTGTGTCAGGGGAAGTAAAATATCCCACGCAGGGAATTGGAAAAAGCCTGTGATTGACTCACTATCTCTAGAGAAGGACATTCTTAAATAAACCCTCAGTACAATATCCTTGAAATACTTCGCTGAGTTATGATCCTGACGCAGATCCAGAACACGTCAAACATTGGAGATGTCGTCGTGGAGTAATCAGAGAGACGGGCCGTCACGTAGTTCGTATGCCTGATACGAGACGAGCTGGCCTTGTAGTTCACATGCCTGACACGAGACGGGCCGTCATGTAGTTCATATGCCTGATACGAGACGAGCTGGCCTTGTAGTTCACATGCCTGACACGAGACGGGCCGTCATGTAGTTCATATGCTTGATACGAGACGAGCTGGCCTTGTAGTTCACATGCCTGACACGAGACGGGCCGTCATGTAGTTCACATGCCTGACACGAGACGGGCCGTCATGTAGTTCATATGCTTGATACGAGACGAGCTGGCCTTGTAGTTCACATGCCTGACACGAGGCTGCCCGAGCACTTTCTCTAATTCTGAACTGAAGCGATTGGCAAGGTGGACAAACACAACATTTTAAAGACGTGTTCAAATCCACATTGAAAAGGTATAATATCATCCCGAAAACCTGGTTGTGCGAGGCACGATTACGTACTAACTGAGACGACCGATCGCACAAAAATGTACTAGGTTGTTCGAAACCAACAGAGGAGCAACCGGAGTAAAAAAATCGAGATATCAGAAAGATGAACGCCATTAATAGTCTACAACATCCACCTTAACCACATCCGGATTATAAGTGTCCACATTATACAAACTGTTCCGGGCTAAGAGTGAACAAACTAGCCATATTCTAACTCGCAACGAATGAAACTTCCCATGGAAAGATCATCCTCGCTTCGAGGGATCGCTGATGATATCAGCACGACAAACTAGCCATATTCTAACTCACAACAAATGAAACTTCCCATGGAAAGATCATCCTCGCTTCGACGGATCGCTGATGATATCAGCACGACAAACTAGTCATATTCTAACTCACAACAAATTAAACTTCCCATGGAAAGATCATCCTCGCTTCGACGGATCGCTGATGATATCAGCACGACAAACTAGCCATATTCTAACTCACAACAAATGAAACTTCCCATGGAAAGATCATCCTCGCTTCGACGGATCGCTGATGATATCAGCACGACAAACTTCCGGCTGCGAATGTAATGCCTACCATTTAGGTTAGCCGATTTCAGTTATTCTATTTGCCAGCAATTAACTGTACGTTTGAAAGGTCGGACCTTTGGCGCTGAGAGTTGTATTTTATGTGAATTTGAAGATTCGTACGTTGGAAAGACATTCCCGAAACGTCAGTTTTCGTGGTTAGCGCAATTGATTAAAAACAGTAGAACTATGTGATTTTAAATCGATTTGTTCATCATATTGGCAGTTGGTGTTATGGAAATTCATAATTGTGCCATGGTGGACGACCTCTCATTGTGGCACAGGAGTGGTCACTCCCAAGATGAATAACGGTTGCTGTACTGTGCAGTTAGTTAGACATTTTATAAAGGTTGATAACAAAAACATTATGTTGGCCGAATATGTATTTCTTGCTGCTTGTAATAACCAGGTTCAGTGCGTGCAGAACGTCGCATAACACTTAAGCATACATCGCTATTTGGCGAGTTGACATGTTTAGTGTTTCTTTACTATGTATTTATGACGTCTAGTCTTGGGTTTTATTGACCAAATTACGCAAATGGAACTCCTCCGAAGCTATAACACACGTAAGCTTGAGAGTGCCGGCTTACACTGCTCACGGTGGCGTGTACGTGCGCACGACACTCTTTGTCTTTATGTAGGAAGACTGTATGTTTCTCCGTCTGTTGTCAAACGCGCACACGCACACACACACACACACACACACACACACACACACACACACACACACACACACACACACACACACACACACACACACACACACACACACACACACACACACACACACACACACACACACACACACACACACACACACACACACACACACACACACGTACACATACAAACACGCGCGCGCACATACCACGCACCACACATACACACGTACGCGCGCACGCAAACATATGCGAATACATTCGCCGATCCACGAGCGCTATTTCACAGTAATACATTCGCCGATGGACGTGCGCTATTTCACAGTAATACATTCGCCGATGGACGTGCGCTATTTCACAGTAATACATTCGCCGATGGACGTGCGCTATTTCACAGTAATACATTCGCCGATGGACGTGCGCTATTTCACAGTAATACATTCGCCGATGGACGTGCGCTATTTCACAGTAATACATTCGCCGATGGACGTGCGCTATTTCACAGTAATACATTCGCCGATGGACGTGCGCTATTTCACAAAAATACATTCGCTGATCGACGTGCGCTATTTCACATCAATACATTCGCCGATGGACGTGCGCTATTTCACAACAATACATTCGCTGATCGACGTGCGCTATTTCACATCAATACATTCGCTGATCGACGTGCGCTATTTCACAGTAATACATTCGCCGACCGACGTGCGCTATTTCACAACAATACATTCGCCGATCGACGTGCGCTATTTCACAGTAATACATTCGCCGAATAGTGTTTCGTTAACCATTGTTCCAACAACAGTTTCAATTAAACACGAATTATCTGTCGCCCGAAGACATAACACACGCTGTACGAAGATGTAGATACATTATCCTGCAGATTTACTCAAGTCAATACATTTTTCAATCCACTCAGCCAACAAAGCCGCTCGGCGATTGTTGCCACAATATAGTATCGCGTCTCCGTTGCCGGGAATAGCCAGCACTGGCTCTGCTGACGTCATGCACAACCATTACAATAATAACTGCTCGGCAAGTAGATGGAATTCATGATTCATCGGTTTTGTGCGAGTTATTCTTTTGCAGTATGCCTACCGCAGTGTTATTGGGGAAAAAAAACCGATTGCCTACATCTGCGGAAGCCATTAAATGGTGCGCTTCCTGGAGTAAAAAACGAGAGCGTGTCTGTCGCAGATCTTGCAAGCTGCACGGACGTCCGGTAGGCATACTGTCACTATCTCTTCACGCTTTTTATGAATTCAGGCGAGTTTTCATTAAGGCAGTTTGCACAAAGTGGCACTACTCTGGGAGTGTCCACTGAAATAAAACTATCTAAAGTAGACAGGAATCGGCGAAGTGAACATCAAACAAAGGATGTGGCCGTATTTTAGGACAGCGATGTGAATGTTGTGCCCAGAATAACACATTTCTAGGATGCTTAGTAACATATGCACGTGTCAGTAATCGTATGATCCCTTGCGCACGAAGACATGATGTAAATTTTTGACGTTCTTGGACAGATCCAGGGGTGTCCATCAGGTGCCCGGGCACCCCGCCTTTATTTCGGTCGATCCAGGGGTGTACATCAGGTGCCCGGCACCCCGCCTTTATTTCGGCCGATCCAGGGGTGTCCATCAGGTGCCCGGGCACCCCGTCTTTATTTCGGTCGATCTAGGGGTGTCCATCAGGTGCCCGGCACCCCGCCTTTATTTCGGCCGATCCAGGGGTGTCCATCAGGTGTCCGGGCACCCCATCTTTATTTCGGTCGATCCAGGGGTGTCCATCAGGTGCCCGGGCACCCCGCCTTTATTTCGGCCGATCCAGGGGTGTCCATCAGGTGTCCGGGCACCCGGCCTTTATGTCAGTCGATCCAGGGGTGTCCATCAGGTGCCCGGCACCCCGCCTTTATTTCGGCCGATCCAGGGGTGTCCATCAGGTGTCCGTGCACCCGGCCTTTATGTCAGTCGATCCAAGGGTGTCCATCAGGTGCCCGGGCACCCCGCCTTTATGTCAGTCGATCCAGGGGTGTCCATCAGGTGCCCGGCACCCCGCCTTTATTTCGGCCGATCCAGGGGTGTCCATCAAGTGCCCGGGCACCCCGCCTTTATGTCAGTCGATCCAGGGGTGTCCATCAGGTGCCCGGCACCCCGCCTTTATTTCGGCCGATCCAGGGGTGTCCATCAGGTGCCCGGCACCCCGCCTTTATTTCGGCCGATCCAGGGGTGTCCATCAGGTGTCCGGGCACCCCATCTTTATTTCGGTCGATCCAGGGGTGTCCATCAGGTGCCCGGGCACCCCGCCTTTATTTCGGCCGATCCAGGGGTGTCCATCAGGTGTCCGGGCACCCGGCCTATATGTCAGTCGATCCAGGGGTGTCCATCAGGTGCCCGGGCACCCCGCCTTTATGTCAGTCGATCCAGGGGTGTTCATCAGGTGCCAGGCACCCCGCCTTTATGTCAGTCGATCCAGGGGTGTCCATCAGGTGCCCGGCACCCCGCCTTTATTTCGGCCGATCCAGGGGTGTCCATCAAGTGCCCGGGCACCCCGCCTTTATGTCAGTCGATCCAGGGGTGTCCATCAGGTGCCCGGCACCCCGCCTTTATTTCGGCCGATCCAGGGGTGTCCATCAGGTGCCCGGCACCCCGCCTTTATTTCGGCCGATCCAGGGGTGTCCATCAGGTGTCCGGGCACCCCATCTTTATTTCGGTCGATCCAGGGGTGTCCATCAGGTGCCCGGGCACCCCGCCTTTATTTCGGCCGATCCAGGGGTGTCCATCAGGTGTCCGGGCACCCGGCCTATATGTCAGTCGATCCAGGGGTGTCCATCAGGTGCCCGGGCACCCCGCCTTTATGTCAGTCGATCCAGGGGTGTTCATCAGGTGCCAGGCACCCCGCCTTTATGTCAGTCGATCCAGGGGTGTCCATCAGGTGCCCGGCACCCCGCCTTTATTTCGGCCGATCCAGGGGTGTCCATCAGGTGTCCGGGCACCCGGCCTTTATGTCAGCCGATCCAGCAGAAGGTCATGTCCGAAATGCTAAACGTTTGTTTTTATTCCATCAGCGCTGACGAGGCTGGTGACATGCCAAATAAAGACAAGTTAATGTTTTTTTCTGAAATATGACATGCAGAAGAGAAGATCCCTGAGGAATTCTTAGATTTTCTCTTGTGCTGCTTCGGAGTCACAAGCGCAGCCACAGCCGGAAAGGTCCATCGGCTCTGCCTAATGTCTCCCCAGGGTGGTAAGGGAAGCTGGACAGTTTGGTCTGAGGCCAGTCGAAACAAGGTGATAATACTATCTATTACAATTTATTTTACATATTATCACACATATTTCAATATATACACTCGAATATTCATGCACGCTCTTCCTCCTTCTGCACACACGCACTGTCATAACCTTTTGTATAAATGAGTTATATTTCATTAGTGGCTCCTATGAGAGCGACTGTAAAGTCTTCGTAGGAGTCACTGACCCCTTATTAAGTTATACTGTGTTCGTAGTTTTCCATGTGAAAATATATTAATGTATATTTTGTTTTTATCACTAAATTTTTATTTGTATTGTAAACGGGGTCAAACATAGACTTTTTTGTCCTTGGTGTTCTTTTTTCTTGTTCTTGACCTTTGACCTCTGACCTTTGAGGACGCGATGAGTTAACCAATGTGATGCGTGTGAGTGCATGCTTCGCGCGTGGCCGGCGCGCGTGTACCCTGAAGAAGTGTTGAATGGAGGACCAGCCACCTAGTGTCATTTTGGGGAAACTGGGCACCCCTCCATGTGATAGAGAACATCTTCTATGCTGATTTTTTTCTGGAGAAAAAAAATTAAATGTTTTTCAAACAAGTTGATGAACAAAACATAATATTAAAATATTTTATGTTCAGTTCATTCCAAATAATTTGCGAACAGCATTAAAAAAGCGTTAACGTTGTTGCGAATGGGAAAATTAATAGTGATCTGGTCCCATATAAAATGTATACATCCGTCAGAGTTCGTCGCGTGGCGGTGTCTGGTGACGGAAACTTGAGACATCTTCACGTCCGTCGTCGTCAGCAACACAAAAAATGGACGCGTGTTTAGATGCATGGACGCTTGCAGCTGGTGTGTCGTATTAAAGTCTGAGCACTTTCCTAGAACCCGGGCCCACCTCAATGTGCTGCCGTTACAACATGCAGTATGTATGATAACCTTGCTATAACGGAGATATTGGGGTGGACCCGTGTTCTAGACAAGTGCCATTGTGTGCAAACTATTGCGAGAAACCACACGTGTTGAAGACTTGGATCTGCGTTTTAATCTTGTATCGTAAAACGATGTTATTCAATATAATATTCACTTCATTTTGATTGCCGAAATGTGTTGTACTGAAACACATATAAAACATATATAATTATCCCGTTATCTGTATGAATCTTGACCTTGCCTTTCAATATGATATTGAGTCGACACATTCAACGTCAACAGATAATGATCAAATTGTATTAAAACACAATGTGGTCATTGAAACATTTGGGTGGTCAATATGCTCGAATACATATACATATATATATATATATATATATATATATATATATATATATATATATATATATATATATATATATATATATATATATATATATATATATATATATATATATATATATATATATACAATACAGCGATCGTTGTGTAAATGGCTAGTAATTATTAGTTATTACTGTTATTAAAAGTGCAAAATATGTTTGCTTTTTTGGTCATGAAAAAAAGCAACCATATTTTGCACTTTTAATAACAGTATTAACTAATAATTACTAGCCATTTACAGAACGATCGCTGAATTGTATGCAAACTGAACAGCATTGATTGCCGGGCAACAAAAATCCTTTATCGTTACAAGTGTATGCGTTTATCGTGATAGTCGCTATCTAAGTGTATACCGCTTTGGTACATTTACAATGACAGTCACTATACAATTGTACGCCTTATATGTACGTATATCTTGACAGGCACTATACAAGTGCACACCTCCTGGGTACGTCTATGACATTCACTGTACAGTTGTATACCTCGTGGGTAAGTATATCGTGACAGTCGCTGGACAAGTTTACCCTTCCGGGGTACATATTGTCACTAACTTCAGATGTATGTCGTAACGAGTTCGTTTTTATGTAGACAACAACATCGTGCCTAATGCAATAAACGACTTAGTACTTTAAAATGTTGATGATTTTCCCGTTTGAAAAATATATGTATAAACGACCTACACTACCAGCAGAGTATTTTTGCGCACATTTATCTATAATAATCATGGTAAAGCTTTGTATTTTCTAAAAAAAACTGCGTGGTGTCATATTGACAATTGTTTTCACGAAATTGTGAATTTCCAAGATGTCGGACTGTCTTACAGCGCCGCGCCGTGACCGGTTACCCGATTTAATACAATAGTAGTTCCGTGGCAGTTCACCGCGCGGCGCTGCATGACGCAAAGGTTTTTTTTTAACAAGATTTAACAAGATTGCCATCCCAAACAACAAGATCCAGATGGCAAGTGGACAAGGAAGCCATTGGCTTATCGAGAGTCCAACAATTTTCTCATCTGTGTGTAGCCCTTATCAAATATCTGTCAATTCTATTTTTAAGCATATTCACACTACTAGCATTAACACAATCATTTGGCAGTTTGTTCCATTCATTTATCACCCTCTGTGAGAAAGAGTACTTTCTCATGTCCAACCTACACTGCTCCTTAACTAATGCTGCTTTGTGACCTCTGGTTCTACTGCCTTCTTTAAGTTTGAAGAACATATTCCTGTCAACATCCTCATAACCATTCACTACTTTAAACACTTCTATCTGGTCTCCTCTTAGTCTCCTGGTCTCTAGTGTTGTCAAACCACATTGTAATAAGCGACTTTCATAACTAGTAATTTTAGTTGCTCTTCGTTGCATTTTCCAGATTGTGTCATACTTCCCATCTAACCGACATTAAACAAATTGTACGCGACCCCCTTCCCCTTTTGTACACTTTGAAGGAATATATCATTGTTGACGGCTGTGAACGGCCTCTTAACAGGACATGTTACAGTTGTCTTCATTGTTTTGTAATGCCTGCGATAATCAGATTTTCAGCCGACCTATTTCGTCAACATATACCATCCAGACTGCAATTCTTCTCAAGACAACAGCACACCGCATGGCGATGATCAGCAAGCATTTCTTTAATTATTTCATCGATGTCTCGTCGGCGTGTGTATGGCTTTTATTAATGTGCGTCATACGAGACACTGACGTCACAAGGTCAAGTATTGTTGTAATAAGCAGTTATGAAAAACGGCTAATATGTAATTCCGAAATTCCCAATATAAGGACATAAGCGCTTATGTGGCCATGTACGTGAATGTGTTTCGATGCCATATATGTCGCCGTTACCGCTTTCATGAGGGAAATACCGCTGGTTTTCCCTTGGTCACGCTTTCCCGCCTTTTTTGGATGAAATTTCCCTTTTTTTTATTTAAAAAAACGAAAAAATTCACTGTAAAATCGGTCTATGTGTCGCACACGAGGCCATATTTTGAATATTTTATTTCTTTGGTCTCAAGTGGTTTTACATTTTCTCGCGCGTGCGCTCACCGCTAACGAGAGCGGCACATCAAAATGGCGACCCGTAAAACAACAGGGTAGAAAACAACGAAAAACGTCAAAAAACGACCAGAGATGACTGGAGGAGGGAGTTTCCCGCTTTTCAGTGAGCAGACGTTGACACCCGTGCGAGTACGCGCTTTGTCTGCAAGTATGCATCAAAGACGAACTTTTTTCGAAGTTATTTGGAACCCTATTAAAATGCTATTGTACAAATATAAAATCGTGACCTCTTTGTGAAAAGAAAACCGCTGTATCCCGTGACGTCATTCGGTCAGTACGCCGTTTGATTACGGACAATATTCAACGATCAACTTACAATCAATTATTTGAAGCACGTCTTCTGTCTCTTGATAACAGTGTGCAGATGGTATGTCATGGAATACACGTGTAGTTAGGTCAGTACATATCGCTATTAAGTTATCAATCCCGATTCGGACCTGCATTGCAACTGACATGTAAGGAAGCTGTGCCTCCAGTAGGGGCGCACTGGTAGGTATACAAGGAACCGTGTTGTCGTAAGCTTCCGTTGGGGTCCGGGT
This sequence comes from Lamellibrachia columna, assembly GCA_963662155.1. Lineage (NCBI taxonomy): Eukaryota > Metazoa > Annelida > Polychaeta > Sabellida > Siboglinidae > Lamellibrachia > Lamellibrachia columna. The sequence goes on from OY759268.1 coordinate 22,925,583, forward strand.
TCGGTTTAGAAAAACAAATAGGTTTCTCTGGCTGGTTTCGCCCGGCTACAAGCCTATGGGCTGTATCACAAGCATAGGCTTGACAGAAAAACATTACTGGGTTCATGGTTGTATTCGTGGTGCGTGTAACCCCATTAGAAGACACTATAACGCGCTAGGGGCAGGGGTAATATGTTCGCAACAGGCTGGTGTTCATTAGGATAATTCATTAAGATAATATAGCGCGCTAGGGGCAGGGGTAATATGTTCGCAACAAGCTGGTGTTCGTTATGATAATTCATTAAGATAATATAACGCGCTAGGGGCAGTGGTAATATGTTCGCAACAGGCTGGTGTTCATTAGGATAATTCATTAAGATAATATAGCGCGCTAGGGGCAGTGGTAATATGTTCGCAACAGGCTGGTGTTCATTAGGATAATTCATTAAGATAATATAGCGCGCTAGGGGCAGGGGTAATATGTTCGCAACAAGCTGGTGTTCGTTATGATAATTCATTAAGATAATATAACGCGCTAGGGGCAGTGGTAATATGTTCGCAACAGGCTGGTGTTCATTAGGATAATTCATTAAGATAATATAGCGCGCTAGGGGCAGTGGTAATATGTTCGCAACAAGCTGGTGTTCATTAGGATAATTCATTAAAATAATATAACGCGCTAGGAGCAGGGGTAATATGTTCGCAACAGGTTGGTGTTCATTAAGGACGAAGCCTAACGATGTGCCGACATTTAACAGCAACTACGGTAATATGTAGTTTCGCGATAGATTGCACGAAATGACGTGATGTTATTTGACGCACGCACACACACGCACACACGCGCACGCACGCTGGCGCACCTACTCACAAACACACACACTAACAAACACACAAACACACACACTAACAAACACACAAACACACACACTAACAAACACACAAACACACAAACACACACACTAACAATGTACGAAGACAACTACAACGATTGTTGCCACATGACAAGACAACACACCCAAATAAATCTACTCACCTATTATCTTCACGCCGTCGACGGCTGCACGATTGACACCACGATGATCCTTTCTTACGTTAGCTGCACAACTGACACCAACGATTATCCCGTTTTTGGATCAATTCCACCAATTACCGCACCATTGACACTGGCGATGCCAACTTTACATATGCGAGTATCCTAAACGGAACTTGTCGTTTGCTGCAGGCAGTGGCCACCAGCTGCTATTGCCATAAGTCTTACGACAAAAGTCTGTCAACGCTAATAAACCAACAACGACTGTCCATGCGGGAACACTGACAGAAACTGATGCGTCCTCGTCGTCAACTATCGCCGACTGGGCCTCGCAGCGGTTTCAAGGCGGCGTCATTAGCTTAACGGAGGCGCCACCGTCTCGCGTCGCAGCCAATCAGGCGCGCCAGACGCAGCAGTGGCGCGCGAGCTGGCAGCGTTCAACCAACGGCGCCGCGGTATAGTCCATAATATACCCAGCAGTGGATCCATGGCGTCTTATGCTAAGCATGCACTGATAAACTTTTATTGCCTTTCGCGCGATTGCACTATTAGTAACGATTTTCCTTTCCGTGTATTTGCGAGAGAGCCGGCACACTCCACCACTCTATCTGACTTGTCAGCGTACATTGCACAACAACAATTGGCGCACCGCCGATATCGGGACGTTTATTCTTGAACTAAATGTGCTTTCAGATGTCGGCTGTATTGAGTAAGATAACTTATCAGTCTTTTCAGTTTATTTCAACAGCTGTGAACAAAGGAAATAGACATTTGCTGTTTTACAGTAACACTAAACATTAAAACAATACCACATCCAGTCACTGCATAAATACGTACACGAAACGTACCACATCCCGTCACTGCATAAATACGTACACGAAACGTACCACATCCCGTCACTGCATAAATACGTACACGAAACATGCCACATCCCGTCACTGCATAAATACGTACGCGAAACGTACCACATCCCGTCACTGAATAAATACGTACGCGAAACGTACCACATCCCGTCACTGCATAAATACGTACACGAAACATGCCACATCCCGTCACTGCATAAATACGTACACGAAACGTACCACATCCCGTCACTGCATAAATACGTACTCGAAACGTACCACATCCCGTCACTGCATAAATACGTACACGAAACACTTGAATTTTACAACATTTCGCCAGAATTAGTTTAGGAAAGTACTATGTTTTTGATAAGGTATATTTTAATTTAATTTTAATTTAACAACTATTCCAGCCTGATACATTAAGTATTCTCATACTATTTGTATGTATACATTTTAATTTCATGCAACTGTTCGTCCATATTTACATTGACGAACCAATACGGTCCATGACTCCGTATTTTGGTGTTGTAGGCAAGTCTAGTTCTTGAGACTTAATGTTCGTCTTGTTGCTGCATTCGATCGGAATCGTTCAGGCATGGCATGCCTTTGTAGCGTCGGACGCTGGACGAGTCATGCATAAAGCTGGACGAGTCACATATAACGCCGGACGAGTCAAATATAACGCCAGACAGGACACGTATAACGCCAGACAGGACACGTATAACGCCTGACTAGTCTCGAATGACGCCAGACTAGTCACGCAAATCAGATTTAAGTTTTTAAGATATTGAATGGGTATGAAAATATTGATAGAAATATGTTTTTCTCACCCAAGAAAGATAGTAGAATTAGAGAACCTGAGGTAAAATTAGTAAAGGATCAGTGTAGATTGGATATCGGGAAGTACTCGTTCTCACGAGATTGTGTAATTGCTAGCAGCGTGAATATGTTTAAAAACAAGGTTGACACATATCTCGGGCGGGTTACACGTAGATGAACATTGTTGGACTCTCGATAAGCCAATGGCTTCCTTGTCCACTTGCCATCTGGGCCTTTGGCTTGGATGGCAAATCTTCTTAAATCTTGTTAAAATCACCGGACGAGTCTTCAGTGACGCAGGACGATACTGGAAGAGACGCACACGTGCAGCTGAACTTTCCAATCCGCCATCTTTGTTGTGGAGATAGCTAGCTGGTCGTGTTTCTTCCACACACTCCGGATGGAGAGACAGGCTGTCCTGTTTTATCTCCAGTGACACCGTGCACCTCTGTATTGCGTTGAGTTATGTGAACGACTAGCTGACGAGAAAATATTACAGTAGTGCAATAATGTAGGGGAGATCGGAGCCAGTTGAAGCGCGGGGTTTGTTAACACTCTGAAACAAATGAATAGAAAACTCCTTTTTGCGAGGACTGACTACAAAATATCGGCCCATGAAGAATGTATCCTTATTCACAGTAACCGTCGGGAACATATTAACCTAGATTATAAATGTGTAGGTCGAACTGGAGTACTTCAGTGAAGCTATACTAGTGTTTCACCTATAACCTTTGAACTAACCCTGTATACGGGGTTAATTGAAACAGGCGAAATGTGCTCATTAAATTCGTCATACCTCATGTATGTAGTTTTTTTATAGAACGCCTACATACGCATGTAATTTGTTTTTAAACGAATTTTAAACATATTTCTGATTTATTAAATATTTCGACTAGTGTCGGTCTCCCCTATTGTACAATTACCGGTGTCACGGGCCGAACGTATCACGTGTCAGTAGGCGAATACGTACTGCACATGCGCGCGCAAGCGCAGTGAACATGGTGACTTCTACTGGCACGCTTACTCCTTCCTGGCACGGGTTACTTTCGGCCCGTGACACCCTAACGTCACATATCCTAGTATTAGAGTCGTCTTACAACGAGCCAAAACCCAGACAGCGGCGGTACTCCGGCGTGACACCCTAACGTCACATATCCTAGTATTAGAGTCGTCTTACAACGAGCCAAAACCCAGACAGCGGCCGTACTCAGGCGTGACACCCTAACGTCACATATCCTAGTATTAGAGTCGTCTTACAACGAGCCAAAACCCAGACAGCGGCCGTACTCCGGCGTGACACCCTAACGTCACATATCCTAGTATTAGAGTCGTCTTACAACGAGCCAAAACCCAGACAACGGCCGTACTCCGGCGTGACACCCTAACGTCACATATCGTAGTACTAGAGTCGTCTTACAACGCACCAAAACCCAGACAACAGCCGTACTCCGGTGTGTTGTCAGTGGGAAGACTTTGGCCTGGTAATTCGCTACTTAGACGACGTGCTATGGTCTTGGCTGTCACGGATATGCGCTATCTATGAACCGAATACCAACCGTCTTTCGTCAGTTGTCGGCACGCTATATATCTCGGGACGCGGAGCGTTGCGTTACGCTGTTTCTCAGTAATCGCTTGATGCGTGATGCGGTACCCCCTAAGCAGTTCGTGGGATGTAGCGAGTTTAAAGATACAAATCACCAGATCTGTGAGTTTGCGACAAGTTACACATTTACCCATATGTGGGATATTTGACTTCCCCTGGCATAGCCACCTGGAATAACGGCTTTAGCGGCTCTTTTAAAAGATATTGGCAATGTGGGGTGAACTAAATTGTCCAAGTTTCACAATGACATAGGTGGACTCGAGTCACGAGTTCGGCGCTTTAACCTCGCCCCACAAGGGGTTGGTAGTCGCCATGACAGAAGGAAGCAAGTTATATTTAAGCGAATTTTTTTTTAAAGTCCTGGAATCTACAGTTGTTTGTTCAGTGGAATTGCATTTGCAAAAGGAAGCATGTGACAAATACAAAATACAATTGCAAAAGGAAGCATGTGACAAATACAAAATACAGTTGCAAAAGGAAGCATGTGACAAATACAAAATACAGTTGCAAAAGGAAGCATGTGACAAATACAAAATACAGTTGCAAAAGGAAGCATGTGACAAATACAAAATACAGTTGCAAAAGGAAGCATGTGACAAATACAAAATACAGTTGCAAAAGGAAGCTTGTGACAAATACAAAATACAGTTGCAAAAGGAAGCATGTGACAAATACAAAATACAGTTGCAAAAGGAAGCATGTGACAAATACAAAATACAGTTGCAAAAGGAAGCATGTGACAAATACAAAATACAGTTGCAAAAGGAAGCATGTGACAAATACAAAATACAGTTGCAAAAGGAAGCATGTGACAAATACAAAATACAGTTGCAAAAGGAAGCATGTGACAAATACAAAATACAGTTGCAAAAGGAAGCATGTGACAAATACAAAATACAGTTGCAAAAGGAAGCATGTGACAAATACAAAATACAGTTGCAAAAGGAAGCATGTGACAAATACAAAATACAGTTGCAAAAGGAAGCATGTGACAAATACAAAATACAGTTGCAAAAGGAAGCATGTGACAAATACAAAATACAGTTGCAAAAGGAAGCATGTGACAAATACAAAATACAGTTGCAAAAGGAAGCATGTGACAAATACAAAATACAGTTGCAAAAGGAAGCATGTGACAAATACAAAATACAGTTGCAAAAGGAAGCATGTGACAAATACAAAATACAGTTGCAAAAGGAAGCATGTAACAAATACAAAATACAGTTGCAAAAGGAAGCATGTGACAAATACAAAATACAATTGCAAAAGGAAGCATGTGACAAATACAAAATACAGTTGCAAAAGGAAGCATGTGACAAATACAAAATACAGTTGCAAAAGGAAGCTTGTGACAAATACAAAATACAGTTGCAAAAGGAAGCATGTGACAAATACAAAATACAGTTGCAAAAGGAAGCATGTAACAAATACAAAATACAGTTGCAAAAGGAAGCATGTGACAAATACAAAATACAGTTGCAAAAGGAAGCATGTGACAAATACAAAATACAGTTGCAAAAGGAAGCATGTGACAAATACAAAATACAGTTGCAAAAGGAAGCATGTGACAAATACAAAATACAGTTGCAAAAGGAAGCATGTGACAAATACAAAATACAGTTGCAAAAGGAAGCATGTGACAAATACAAAATACAGTTGCAAAAGGAAGCTTGTGACAAATACAAAATACAGTTGCAAAAGGAAGCATGTGACAAATACAAAATACAGTTGCAAAAGGAAGCATGTGACAAATACAAAATACAGTTGCAAAAGGAAGCATGGGACAAATACAAAATACAGTTGCAAAAGGAAGCATGTGACAAATACAAAATACAGTTGCAAAAGGAAGCATGTGACAAATACAAAATACAGTTGCAAAAGGAAGCATGTGACAAATACAAAATACAGTTGCAAAAGGAAGCATGTGACAAATACAAAATACAGTTGCAAAAGGAAGCATGTGACAAATACAAAATACAGTTGCAAAAGGAAGCATGTGACAAATACAAAATACAGTTGCAAAAGGAAGCATGTGACAAATACAAAATACAGTTGCAAAAGGAAGCATGTGACAAATACAAAATACAGTTGCAAAAGGAAGCATGTGACAAATACAAAATACAGTTGCAAAAGGAAGCATGTGACAAATACAAAATAGAGTTGCAAAAGGAAGCATGTGACAAATACAAAATACAGTTGCAAAAGGAAGCATGTGACAAATACAAAATACAGTTGCAAAAGGAAGCATGTGACAAATACAAAATACAGTTGCAAAAGGAAGCACGTGACAAATACAAAATACAGTTGCAAAAGGAAGCATGTAACAAATACAAAATACAGTTGCAAAAGGAAGCATGTGACAAATACAAAATACAGTTGCAAAAGGAAGCATGTGACAAATACAAAATACAGTTGCAAAAGGAAGCATGTGACAAATACAAAATACAATTGCAAAAGGAAGCTTGTGACAAATACAAAATACAGTTGCAAAAGGAAGCATGTGACAAATACAAAATACAGTTGCAAAAGGAAGCATGTGACAAATACAAAATACAGTTGCAAAAGGAAGCATGTGACAAATACAAAATACAGTTGCAAAAGGAAGCATGTGACAAATACAAAATACAGTTGCAAAAGGAAGCATGTGACAAATACAAAATACAGTTGCAAAAGGAAGCATGTGACAAATACAAAATACAGTTGCAAAAGGAAGCATGTGACAAATACAAAATACAGTTGCAAAAGGAAGCATGTGACAAATACAAAATACAGTTGCAAAAGGAAGCATGTGACAAATACAAAATACAGTTGCAAAAGGAAGCATGTGACAAATACAAAATACAGTTGCAAAAGGAAGCATGTGACAAATACAAAATACAGTTGCAAAAGGAAGCATGTGACAAATACAAAATACAGTTGCAAAAGGAAGCATGTAACAAATACAAAATACAGTTGCAAAAGGAAGCATGTGACAAATACAAAATACAGTTGCAAAAGGAAGCATGTGACAAGTACATAAAGTTATGCAACGACAGCAGGAAGCAGTTGGCAGAAACAAAAATGTAACTTGCTTCCTTTTGTCGTGGCAGGGCAATATAATAGTTTAAGTAATTTCCCATAGCTCACTCGTAAGCAACGATTGACAGAAATTAGTCGTAAGGATGTAGGATGTCGTTTTATGCAGTGTCATGTAGTTAGAGCCTATCAACATGTGCTTTGTGGAATGGATAAGGAGGATATGACGGACCTTCTATGACATTAATCAGGGTTGGCATGCCATTTACGTCTCCCAGAGAACGCACAAATGTAACGTGAAATTAATTATCTTTTCATAATTTGTTTACATCAAAACATTTGTTCACAGCTGGCGTTTTCGCGATGACCAAGTTGAATTACAGAACAGCAGATGGTGCGTTCAAACATATGTTAGATGGTGTATTATAAACAGAACCGGAACTATCAGTGGCGTATCTAGGATCTCACAAAGGGGAGGCCAAAGGGTTAGGCCAAAGGGGGAGACCACAGGGGTGGGCCAAAGGGTAGGCCAAAGGGGAGGCTACAGGGGAGGCCAAAGGGGAGGTCAAAGGGGAGGCCAAAGGGGAGGCTAAGGGGGTGGCCAAACGTAGAGGCCAAAGGGGAGGCCACAGGGGAGGCCAAAGGGGAGGCCAAAGGGGAGGCCAAAGGGGAGGCCGAAGGGGTGGCCAAAGGTGAGGACAGGGGAGGCCAAAGGGGTGGCCAAACGGGGAGGCCAAAAGGGAGGCCAAAGGGGAGGCCAAAGGGGAGGCCACAGGGGAGGCCAAAGGGGAGGCCGAAGGGGTGGCCAAAGGTGAGGACAGGGGAGGCCAAAGGGGTGGCCAAACGGGGAGGCCAAAAGGGAGGCCAAAGGGGAGGCCAAAGGGTGGCGAAAGGGGAGGCCAAAGGGAGAGGCCAAAGGGTGGTGGCCAAAGTGGGAGGCCAAAGGGAAGGCCAAAGGGGGAGGTCAAAATGGGGCAAGCTTAGTCACCCATTAGTTTATCATGCTACCATGTATTGGCGTAACAGGTTACATACGAAAAAAATCAAACATTTAAGCCAAAGGAAGACCGTGACCCAATACCCCCATAGATACGCTACTGGAGACAGTTGTCAAAATTTTGGTAATGTATTCGATTTTATTAACTTACTCAACCGCAGCGCCTCTAGCGGTAAGCCAGCCTTAAGCATCTCGATGGTTTATGGGTATTTGGCGACGTTCTACTTCCTGACCGTAATGCGCCATCGAAATGTCATAGATTCTCATTGACCTTAATGGCGGCCTGACGGACATCTAAGCGTTATCCGTGGCATAGCTTTTTATCCTCTCTATTAGGTTATTGGTTAAATGCCCGCGGTCACTCCCGACCCTAGAAACCGTAATGCCTCTTCCGAGGAAATCGGATTAAACTCAAGCGGTATGGATTGGCAACCGGGGCTTCTGGCTACCACGCAGAAACAAACAAGCCATTTCATTGAGTGTTCCAGCCAGTGCAGCGTCTACTTCGTTTCCCATCTTTGTTGGAAGTGCTCGCATTTAGTGTCGCATAACATAAAGTATTTGTCTCTGTGGACTAAGGCGAAAGTGCTTTTGGCACAGGTAAACGTTGTTTGAAAGGACGAAAAAGATTGTTTTCATATAGCGTTTACGCCACTCGCTTTTTAAGACGCCGGTGTACAATTTTGACAAGGCATAATACAATATGTTATGTCAGATTTGGGGTGAATGTATTAATGTTGGGTTGTCAATGTAATGTTTTTAGAGGGTGATATATATATATATATATATATATATATATTTACAAAATACTGAGAAACTCTCTCCCGGAGTCGTCACTGTCTTCTTTACTGTCAATCCACAAGTCATCATTATACAGTTTTAGTCATACCAGTGAAGTAAATAAAGTAAATCACTTCTACAATATCTACAAAGCATAAGGAATAATATCCCCAACACAACGTTGTAGTTATAAGCGGAAATGGCAGCGCAAAAATGGGTAGGCATGTGGTCAAATACTCGTACCCAAGTGATACAAACAGAAATGGATATTGGCGGCTGGATTTTAGCAAACACTTCATTCTAAAAACGGTCACTCTTGTTCGGAGAAAATTAATCAATAGCGTCAGCGATGCAGCTTAGTATTCACCGCCAAACTCCATTTGCTTCCTATGTATTTATTATAATATTTGACTATGTCACGAGAAAAAAACACCAGAAGAAGGTCTTAGCATCAGAGAACGAAGAAGTACACGTTCTCCAAAGGAAGAAATCACTGATCCTACTTTTGCAGACGATATAGAATAGCGATGACATTAAGTCTGCACAGCGATTACAGGAACGTGTAGAGAACAATACAGAAACTGGGCATATGAATGTGAATGAAACCAAGGTCATCATCATCAATATAGCAAGTTAAACACATATAGAAGTGTAAAATAGGAAGGTCCTTCAGATTCTTCATGGCCGCCATCAAAAGTGTATTGCTTTATGAAGCTCATACATATTTTTGACATAATATTTTGTTTTGTGTTATATAAAATGTTGAAATAGATGTATAAGGAATATATGTTATTTTAATTTTGGGTGGCTCCTACGATAGCGACCAGTTTTGGTTTTAGTAGGAGTCTCCCGTCCCACAGCAATTGTTTTTGCATAATGTATAACTTTGTTGATTATTTATTAATTGACATTGTATATTGTACAGTTCAATATTTGTATGTATCATGTATAGCTGTATATGTTATATTTTGCTTCTCAATGTAATTTATCTATGTTTTTCTGCTGTTGGCACTAATAAAATTATCCTTATCCTTGTCCCCTCACAAAATAACTGTATAGAAGTTCAATGCGAGTTATAGTGGAATGTTCAGGAAGTGTCTAAATGTCCACCGGAGCAATAAGCCAAAGAAGAACCAATGTAAATCTCGTGGATACCGACTCGTGGCAGGAATAACACTGTGAAACTCGCATAAAGCTGATCTGCGAAATGTGGCTGACCTTCATCCCGAATAAGCACTGACTGTTGTGGAAACACGGCTCGTCATTGTTCCGACAAACCAATGATGATGATGAAGATGATGATGATGATGATAATGATGACGACAACGACTACATAAAAAGTAACGGTACGTTCTTATGTAGCGCGGTATCCAGTCCTTGTGACTGATCAAAGTGCTTTTCACTTCACCCCCAGACCTGTTCATTCCAACACCATACCGACTTCTCTGGAAAACATTCAGTCACGCTGCAATTACTGCGCGAAGGCTATTCGTTCACATACGCACTTCTGTTTGTAGATAGGTACTCATTTCTACAGCTGAGTTAACTGTGGCAACGTTGGGTGAACGACATTGCCAAAGTTAGGAAACGGCGGCAAGATGATTCGAACCCGTAGCCTCTCGAGTGAGTTTGTGAGTCTGATGCACTAACCAAGACGCCGCTGCGCCATACGAGGTACACGTTTGTTTATTTTGTTTCCGAAAGTTACAGTTGGCTTACTTTGATTTCAATATAGCTTTCAGACAAGAAGGAGAAGACAACTGGACGCGAACAAACGTGAGAGGAGGTTCAACAAAGTTCAAGAACATTTGGCTATGGCGTCATTTGATCACGAGAGGCAAGGAGAAGATCTATTCAGTCACAGCGGTTTAACAGACATTGTCTCTGATGACATTTACACTTATTCGAACATGTGAAAGGGAATATACAACGATTTTCACTGAGTAAATGACGCTGATTTCGTATAATTAAAACGCTTACTTTTTTATTGTTCCATCTTAAAGTTCAATTAAATCAACGTTATTGTACTTCATGTTTAATCTGTCGTCAGAAATTATATAAAACGGGCCTTTTAATGTCATACAGCGATCTTTTCTTACACCATCACAATAACCGAAATTTCATAAATAAAGTGGCGTATCCAGGATCTCACAAAGCGGAACGCTAAAAGGGGTCACCCATTAGTTCACGATGTTACCATGTAGTGGCGCAACAGGTTACATACAAAAGAAATAAAAAAAAGGACCAAGTTCCAATGTCCCACTAATTACGCCACTAGTAAATTAAATAAATTAAACTTCGCAATGATCCGTAAAACAGACGTTCGGTTAACCAATAAAATTCGTTGTACGGTAAAATTTTCGGGCTCGCCGCTATCAAATCTCCGTAGACTCGGAAGACGAATACATTTCAGGTCGACAGCAGGCAATCAAAGTGGCGACGTCTCTTCACAAACCACTTCAATCACATTCACTCCATTCGTTATTCGTGCTTGTCGGGTCCACTCAGGCACTGCATGATACAAAAGGTTTCGACCGGAAATGTTTGCCTCTTCCTAAGATCAAGGTCATGGGCATGCGGCCGCATAGTTGGACCACCGCTGTCACGCAAATCAATGACTGCGACTCGCATAGTGCTGTATCTCATTGGAGACACGTATTAGGACAAGACTGCGGCTAGTTATATTTGATGTCAGTTCAATGAAAGTAGGCGCAAAGTAAATTAATATATAAATCTGCGTGGGAAGAGTGTATGCGTGTTCGTTGTTCCTAGTTGACCTCAGGTCGACGAATACGGATAATAATGATATTGATGACGACGATGATGATGATAATGATGATAATAATAATAGCGTCTTGTATAAGATGAATCTTGTCCCGGACCCTATCACCGAACTTCCCGGGTTTGACCTTCCTCGTCTCCAGAACTGCACTAGAACTCTGCAAGGACGATGCAGCGGGCGTCTGATGCACAAATGGCGCATCAAAGACATTGCAAGATGCGAATGTGGCCGAGACCAACAAACCATTGACCACACTGTCAACCTCTGCAGCATGTTCGCTTTTACTTGAGGTATCTCCGAGATCCACACGATTTCTCCTGGAGCAATCGTGTGGATCAACCAACTAACGATTCAGCTGTTACCTGCAGTTGCACCGCACGAAAGAAGAATCAGAAGAACGTATTATATAGCGTCATGACCGCCAAACATAAAGGAAAGAAGAGGAAGAACGTATTATATAGCGTCATGACCGCCAAACAAAAAAGAAAGAAGAAGAAGAACGTATTATATAGCGTCGTGACCGCCAAACAAAAAAGAAAGAAGAAGAAAAACGTATTATATAGCGTCATGACCGCCAAACAAAAAAGAAAGAAGAAGAAGAACGTATTATATAGCGTCGTGACCGCCAAACAAAAAAGAAAGAAGAAGAAGAACGTATTATATAGCGTCGTGACCGCCAAACAAAAAAGAAAGAAGAAGAAGAACGTATTATATAGCGTCATGACCGCCAAACATAAAGGAAAGAAGAGGAAGAACGTATTATATAGCGTCGTGACCGCCAAACAAAAAAGAAAGAAGAAGAAGAACGTATTATATAGCGTCGTGACCGCCAAACAAAAAAGAAAGAAGAAGAAGAAGAACGTATTATATAGCGTCATGACCGCCAAACATAAAGGAAAGAAGAGGAAGAACGTATTATATAGCGTCGTGACCGCCAAACAAAAAAGAAAGAAGAAGAAGAAGAACGTATTATGTAGCGTCATGACCGCCAAACATAAAGGAAAGAAGAGGAAGAACGTATTATATAGCGTCGTGACCGCCAAACAAAAAAGAAAGAAGAAGAAGAACGTATTATATAGCGTCGTGACCGCCAAACAAAAAAGAAAGAAGAAGAAGAACGTATTATATAGCGTCATGACCGCCAAACAAAAAAGAAAGAAGAAGAAGAACGTATTATATAGCGTCGTGACCGCCAAACAAAAAAGAAAGAAGAAGAAGAACGTATTCTATAGCGTCATGACCGCCAAACAAAAAAGAAAGAAGAAGAAAAACGTATTATATAGCGTCGTGACCGCCAAACAAAAAAGAAAGAAGAAGAAGAACGTATTATATAGCGTCATGACCGCCAAACATAAAGGAAAGAAGAGGAAGAACGTATTATATAGCGTCGTGACCGCCAAACAAAAAGAAAGAAGAAGAAAAACGTATTATATAGCGTCGTGACCGCCAAACAAAAAAGAAAGAAGAAGAAGAAGAACGTATTATATAGCGTCATGACCGCCAAACATAAAGGAAAGAAGAGGAAGAACGTATTATATAGCGTCGTGACCGCCAAACAAAAAAGAAAGAAGAAGAAGAACGTATTATATAGTGTCGTGACCGCCAAAAAAAAAAAGAAGAAGAAGAAGAACGTATTATATAGCGTCGTGACCGCCAAACAAAAAAGAAAGAAGAAGAAGAACATATTATATAGCGTCGTGACCGCCAAACAAAAAAGAAAGAAGAAGAAGAACGTATTATATAGCGTCGTGACCGCCAAACAAAAAAGAAAGAAGAAGAAGAACGTATTATATAGCGTCATGACCGCCAAACAAAAAAGAAAGAAGAAGAAGAACGTATTATATAGCGTCGTGACCGCCAAACAAACCGCTCATGGCACTTATTCAAAAATTCACCACTAAATCAGTTGAGTATGTGAATACAGTAACGATTAAAAATAATAAAATAAAATATTCTAAAATGCAATTCACAATAAAGAAGTGTTACAGTGTATTCGAGGCAGCCTTACAGAGTGTAATCTGTATTTATATAGCTGTCAACCCTAGGAGGGTTCTTGGGAGTGAGACATTTTCCGAGCCAGGGCCCAAGGGCCGCAGGCCGCGAAGTCCCCCACCCCTTACATTCAGTGAATTTCAAGAGCATTTTGAAACCTTAGAAGACAATTTTTATTCCAAAAGTGACTCCAACCACAGGCACGGAACATGGTTTCACACAACTGAACACAAAGTCGAATGCACAACATTCAACATATGACCGGGAGTACAAAATCAAATGCACGACATTCAACATATGACCAGGAGTACAAAATCAAATGCACGACATTCTACATGTGATCAGGACAACATAAAATATACAGAGTTCAAACATATGTCACAAGGTTTCTTACACTGATGACGCTTAAGCCCAACTTGTGGAACCAGCAAAAACGTATGGATATACGTAATGGATCACGCACCCTTAAACTTGGAGCCATACTGGTCTACACGTCGATATTTAGTAATGTTCGGCTGTTTAGAGGATATTGCCGATACAATTAAAGGAGGCTTTCGCTTGTGACACACGCACGCACGCACGCACGCACGCACGCACGCACGCACGCACGCACGCACGCACAAACACATGCAAATGCATTATGTGTCTCATTTTCGCAAAAAAATTAAACTTTGTTTCATTATTTTCATTGCTAAAGATTATGGAAATATGCATGACATTTCACGCTTTGCTGTGAGACCGTGACATTTAATACAAAACAGTGAATCTCTCTGTAGTTAATCGCCTTATCATTAAACAATTTTAGTTTCACCATCCATACCGGGAAAGGGGCGCATCTATCAGTAACGGAAGGATCCCTGGTGACGGAAGGATCCCTGGTGCTCGAAAACAGAATCCGTTTTGTTTGGGTGGCGAATAACAGGAGCATCTTCCATGAGAGATTAATATCACACCATGAACATAAGAATACAGTTATAATACTTGATTATGTTGATTTAATTTCTTGATTTTTAATCATATGTGCAATTGTAAATATTTGTTATATGATTGATATGTCAATGATGCGTGACATATAGTGTACAACTAGGTATGTTACCGAGTGAAAATTAAATTATGAAACGTGTATAGGTCAACGTGACAGTGACTGATTGAATCAAATACAAATTGTAGAAATTGCTACACACTACTGCAGGTCGGTGACGTCAAAGTATAACCTTGCACACAACATGGAATTGCCTGACTGACTTTTAGTCTAGGTTTAAATGTGAAAAAATACGATCTGAAGCCAAAAGCGTGATACTGCTACTGCGTTGGTTCAGGTGGCAATTTAATTGACCGAAGAAAATCGATTTCCATCTACGTCTCTGAAGCGATTTGTCGTTGGACATCATGTTTCATTGGTGTGTGTGTGTGTGTGTGTGTGTGTGTGTGTGTGTGTGTGTGTGTGTGTGTGTGTGTGTGTGTGTGTGTGTGTTGTGTGTGTGTGTGTGTGTGTGTGTGTGTGTGTGTGTGTGTGTGTGTGTGTGTGTGTGTGTGTGTGTGTGTGTGTGTGTGTGTGTGTGTGTGAGAGAGAGAGAGAGAGAGAGAGAGGCAGAGAGAGAGAGAGAGAGGGAGGGATGAAATGAGGGAGGGAGGGAGGGAGGGAAGGAGGGAGGAAGGGAGGGAGGGAGAGAAGGAGAGAGAGAATTGATTGATATGTAAATGATACGTGAATGGCTCGGCCATCGAAAATAGTGTATGACTTTTGTTATCGAGTGAAAATAAAAGTATCAATCAATCAATAAATAAATAAATCAATCAATCAATCAATCAATCAATCGATCGATCAATCAATGACAATTGTGAATAAAATGTTAGTTGATCCATGGAGACTTGCACTAAGACCTGTGTAGAGGTCACCGTGACGACAATGACCGATCGAACGAGCAGTCCGTCATACTGCTGACCGAGCTAAGTGAGCTGAACATTAATGGTCGTGATAAGAATGGTTATTGTTCGTATATGACGGATTGCCAATATGACGAACATTTATAACAGCAACTAAAACGATGTTTACTACAATTCTATCCTACCAGGACCACGCGCAGGTCGTCTCAACCATAAAACTTTCATTTACGTTGATCGATAGATCGGATAACTTGTCCATATAAATAAATAGAATACGTTATTGAAGGGCAGTGATTAATGCTGTATCAGTGGAATAACATTATGTCATAGTATATCGAGCCACACCCCCTTTGTGCATTTTTCGCCGAATTGCTAACGGATCCAGCAAAAAGTAATGTACTGGTTTGTCCGATGATTTAACCAAAATTAAATAACGATTTTTATTTACATTTAACTACTGTGTCGTAGTGGTTACCATGTAGATTTGATTTTTTAACGACAAGGATGCAGAAAACGCGAGGTTTTGTTTACCGCTGCTCGGTTTTATGCAACCATTGATCGGAGCAAATCGATTTCCACTTACGCGATGTCTCTAACGCGATTTCTCGCTGATCGCAAATCACTGTCGAGGATTTACGTCCAATTACCAATGGCTTTTCCATCGAAGGGCACGAACGGCAATAAGTGATCTTCGTGAGGGGTGACGACAATCGTGGTGTGCGCCTGACCTAGAAATCCACACCTGTCATCTATCACGCATACGCAGTTAGACTCATTGTTTTGCGTTAAATGTCAATGTTTCAAGGCACAGGTCTGAAATATCACGCATAATAATATTCAAAATCTTTAACACTAAAAATTATGGAAACAATCCCCATTTTTGCGAATAAGAGACATAGAGTGTGTGTGTGCGTGTGTGCGTGCGTGCGTGCGTGCGTGCGTGCGTGCGTGCGTGCGTGCGTGCGTGCGTGCGTGCGTGCGTGCGTGCGTGCGTGCGTGCGTGCGTGTCGCCAGCGAAGGCTTCAGTGAATATTACAGGTAATACCCGCCTTTTACCGAATAACGTGTGAAATGTGATCAGTGATTGGTCAACAGCTGAGCATCAACCAATGAGATTTTCTGTTGGAAAGGAATGCAAGCAAGCGTTGAAGATGAGCTTTACTTTACTTTGTCGTCACATTTTGACAATCACTGAGTTTCAATGACAGCTATGACATTAGGGGCCGTTGACAGTTGTCGACATTCACTTGTTCGTACAGAACGCACTAAATGTCCATCACATCTATGTTTATTTGATGTCACCGACATCGTTCGTACAGCTTCACGTTGCATGCCTATGTTGCCAGATAATCCCAATGAGTGAGCGCAGCTGCTTCAGAAGGAATACATGGACTCAAAAATATATATTTATTTGGTTATGTAATACGCGCTTTCCTTAAAGGGAATGTAACTACAGTGTTACGGGACATTGTAATACTGTATTTATTAGTTTTTATAATATCTCGGTTGGTTAAAAGTAATGTAAATGCAATGTAATGCAAAACGTGTTGCTATGGTGATCTCTCGCTTCTTAATATTTTTGAAAATACACGCTTTGGCGATAAATTGAAATGTGTAATTTTACGATAAATAGCGCTTTACTACATAAATACCAACGAGTAAATCTTCAATTTTGGAGGCGACACATAACGGACGCTTTCTTAGTCAAGTTCCCGTTCTGACGGTAGATGTATTGCAGTAATAAAGATAGAAACATGAAACACAACAGTGTTAGTTTATAGCTTAGCTTGGGGATTTTAGCGATACGAAACCCCGAAATAGCTGCGTATCCGTTAACTTATAAGGAAGTCGCCGACCGTAATCGCTTTTAATGCGATTACCTTGGTCAATCGCCGGATGTCAGGGAAATGTTCTTGACCACGAAGGCGTCACCAAGTCGTGTCCGTCTTTGTCGTGGTGTAATGACTCTCAAAGTTGTCAACAACGATGCATAGTACATTATGTGGAGTGGTTGATGGTCAAGGGAACTATCAAAGTGACTTTCATAATGGCCTTGAGTGAATATTTACAGTAGGAGACTTCCTCAAAGAATACCCGAATTGGCCGACTACGCAAGTATGGCCGTCCATATCAACTAGGTAATGGTAGTTTATGTGTGTAGGATATGTGTGTAGTTTATGTGTGTAGTTTATGTGTGTAGGATATGGGGAAACGAGCGGATGTGGGAGAAGGCGGAAGAGAGACAGTGAGGAGAAGGCGGGAGAACAAAATGACCGATGATAATAACCGTGAGATGAACGTGGGAGAAACGTGACCAATTATAAAGGCTAATTAGGAGTCTTGTTAGTGGCCATTATTTGTAAATGTAAATGTGTAGTTAAGGGGGACATATCGATGACGAGACAGGCGAAAACAATGACAGCACAGGACAACTTGCAGTGGACATCTTACACACATAGACGCACAGTAATTTTATCTTTTCAATTAGAATACCATTCTCAGCTGATTTATACATTGCTAATCTGGTTCGTTGATGTATAAATATGCAGTGTGAGAATGTAACAAAATGTGAGTACTTTAATTCAAATCGTCGAAAGAATTTATTTATTTTATTCGTTATATATGTTATATATTTTCAATCGGAGAAAGGAGAGAGATGTGGAAGATGATAGAAGGGACCAAGGAGAACGGGGAACAACCGAATGCAACATTACAGCAACTGTACAGACAGAAGAAGAAGGCCGCCAGGAGAGCCATGGACAGAAGAAGAAGGCGGCCAGGAGAGCCGTGGACAGAAGAAGAAGGCGGCCAGGAGAGCCATGGACAGAAGAAGAAGGCCGCCAGGAGAGCCATGGACAGAAGAAGAAGGCGGCCAGGAGAGCCATGGACAGAAGAAGAAGGCGGCCAGGAGAGCCATGGACAGAAGAAGAAGGCGGCCAGGAGAGCCGTGGACAGAAGAAGAAGGCGGCCAGGAGAGCCATGGACAGAAGAAGAAGGCGGCCAGGAGAGCCATGGACAGAAGAAGAAGGCGGCCAGGAGAGCCATGGACAGAAGAAGAAGGCGGCCAGGAGAGCCATGGACAGAAGAAGAAGGCGGCCAGGAGAGCCATGGACAGAAGAAGAAGGCGGCCAGGAGAGCCGTGGACAGAAGAAGAAGGCGGCCAGGAGAGCCGTGGACAAAGCAAAGAGGGAAATGGAGGACGAACTATATAGACAGACGAGGATTGAGAAAAGAAGTTGATATATATATATAAGACGGCACAAGAGAGGGATGAGGACAGCAAGGATGTAAAAACTGGATCAGTAATCAAAGACAAGAATGGGAAGTTAGACACTGACAGGAAAGATGTATTACGGGTCTGGGAGGAGTATTTCAAGGAGCTGCTGAACGGAAGGGAAAACAGCGAACTAGAACTACCAAGTGCAGTAGAAGGATAAGTGAAGCTGGAGGAGAGTGGGGATGCAGAGGTAGAGAGAAGAAGAAGATGAGCCGAGCGACAAGTATTGATGAAGTGCGAGTGGAGATGCTGGTAAGAATACAAACTGGGGTGAGTGCGTGGAGGAAAGTGGAAAGGGTGACGGGAGATAGACACATACCTCGAAAGTGGAAGGGGTGACGGGAGGTAGACACATACCACGAAAGTGGAAGGGGTGACGGGAGATAGACACATACCTGGAAAGCTAAAAGGAAAGGTTCTTAACGCATGCATAACACCAGCCTACCTATACGGCGTAGAGACCATGGCGATGACAGAAACACAACAACAGAGACTACAAGTTTGCGAGAATAACTGTGTGAGTAGAATTGCGGGAGTGAAAAGAATCGACAAGCGAAGAATGGAGGAGCTGAGGGAGGAAGTTGGTGTGAAAGAGGGTCTCACGAGGAAGCTGGTATGAAAGAGGGTCTCACGAGGAAGCTGGTGTGAAAGAGGGTCTCACGAGGAAGCTGGTGAGGATCCGGCTAAAGTGGGCTGGACGTGTGGACAGAATGGAAGGGGAACAATTTATTAAGAGAGCGGATGCGCTTGGGGGGGAGGGTAGAAGGAAAAGAGGAAGACCGAGAATGAGATGGGAGGACGGCGTGAAGAGAGATTTAGTGGGAGTGGGAGGGGAATGGAAATGAGGGCGAGGGATAGGGGGGTGTGGAGACGATTGGTGGAGACGGAAGTAAAACGGAACTAGGTATGAAGAAGGGGGAAAAAAATCGACGACCGGTATCGGTGCCAGCATCACCCCGGACTACGGGGAGAAGGATGACAACATCAGCTGGTAACTGGCAAAGTCTGCACGGAGCCGACCTATAGTCTTCAACCCATTCAACGTGTCGGTTACGAGTCTCTCGCGAGAGAAAGGAGCGAGTTGACAACATAAAACACGAGTTTGCACCAAGGGAGAAGTTCGTGCGTTTTCCATTTTCACTTCAACTGATATTTGGCCTAGCATCAAATAATTTAATAGTTTGTCTGATGATTTCAACAAGACTATATATAATTATACAAAAGTTGCACAAATCAGCAAGCATGTCTTAATGGATACTAGGCATATTTGGTTTTCGCAAGATAAATTTTAAATGAGACGAGGGAATCAATCTAAATGAGGTGGGACGTTTACACTTTTGGTAACACAATAGACTCAATTTACTTGTAGAATATCAGAATGTGTGTCTGTGTGTGTGTGTGTGTGTGTGTGTGCGCGCGTGCGTGCGTGCTTGTGTGCGTGCGTGCGTGCGTGCGTGCGTATCTGATGAGAATGAATGATTTCATGAATAAATGCATGAATACATACATGCATGCATGCATGTATGCACGTTTTTTCCAATGGAAAGGCAGACATCTTGTATAAATGCATGCATGCATTCAATCATACAATATTAATGAGCTTTCGCGAAAACAGTAATCTAATTCGGTGCTAATAACTGATTTAATCAGAAACTGTCCTGACAACGATAGGCATAACGTAGAACGTGCCACGAAAGTCAAAGCCTCCGTTAGCCTTAGCGAACTCAGAATCAACCAACCCGATAGTATCTTACGTAAGGGTGTTCCGCCGCGTTACGCGTCGATTTGGCCGTTCCGCTACAATTTCGTGTCGGAAGTAAACTTAAGATTTAAAAGTAACACGCACTGACAACTTCACCTGTGTATTCCTTGACATACTATCCGCGAGTAATATGCTCCAAATAATTGATTATGAATACGTTTACCGTGAAGAGTGAGCAGTCCTTTCGTAAATCAATCCGCGGTGACGTGATGTGATGTTACGGTTTTCATCACAAAACCCCATACATTTATATTTATGCAAGGTTATTGTCAAGTAACTTTAGTGATGGACATATAAGAATGCATACGGACATGAAACAACCTGCTTGCTGCTCTGTTTATCGCGTTTCATAAGGTTTCATGTTGGCTCCAAACACGTACGTTTTCGCTCGCCCCAATACTATGATGAACCGGAAAAATGGGTGCTTTGCCAAGACTCAGAGCTGCCAATTATTTTCAGGAGCCTGTCCACAATTACAATCAAGGATTTTCTATGTCCTAAGCAATTTGTTTATGAACAGGGAAAATGGCACATTTGCAAACAGCGACACCTCTACTACACACGGGCTTCAAGTTGTGTGTGTGTGTGTGTGTGTGTGTGTGTGTGCGTGCGTGCGTGCGTGCGTGCGTGCGTGCGTGCGTGCGTGCGCGCGTGCGTGTGTGTGTGCGTGGATGCGAGCGCGTGTGTGTTGGGGACAAAACATGGAATATCCTATCGATCCTACAGTTAAAGTGAAAGCGCTGACATGTCCGAACTCTAAATATATTTCTTTTCCACAAGAAAAGTATGCCGATGACACAACACATTCCGGAACCAATAAACCACGACATCTTACAACGACATCATAAATTAAATAACCAGTAGACAACAACATAAATTATGTAACCAACAGATAATACTGCTTTACAACGACATCGTACAATAAGTAACCAGTAAACAACAATGGTTTACAACGACATACTATGTAACCAGTAAATAATAATGCTTTACAGCAACATCGTAAATTATAAACCTCGTGTGTTTGTAGGAACATGGGTGCGTGTTTGCGAGCGCCCGTACTGTGTGTTATGTGTTATGTTGTGTATGGTGTGTGATATGTGGTATGTGGTGTGGGGTGTGGGGTATGTTGTGTGTTGTGTGTGGTGTGTGATACGTGGTGTGTGGTGTGGGTGTGGGGTGTGTGGTGTGTGGGGTGTGGTGTGTGGTGTGGTGTATGTGGTATGTGGTGTAGGGGGTGTGGTGTGTGTGGTGTGGTGTGTGGTAAGTGGTGTGTGGTGAGTGGTGTGTGGTGTGAGGTGTGTGATGTGTGGTACGGGGTGAGTGGTGTGTGGTGTGAGGTGTGTGGTGTGTGGTGAGTGGTGTGTGGTGTGTGGTGTGTGGTGTATTGTGTGTAGTGTGAGGTGTGTGGTGTGGGGTGTGGGGTGTGGGGTGTGCTGCGATGAAAGCCAAAATGCATATAATATATTGTCATTGGCGGTCGGATAAAAGTCACTCTTTATGTTCTAATTGGCTTGCCATCTTCCTTGTTCATTTGCCACCTTCCTTGTCCACTTGCCATCTTCCTTGTCTACTTGCCATCTTCCTTGTCTACTTGCCATCTTCCTTGTCTACTTGCCATCTTCCTTGTCTACTTGCCATCTTCCTTGTCCACTTGCTATCTTCCTTGTCCACTTGCCATCTTCCTTGTCTACTTGCCATCTTCCTTGTCCACTTGCCATCTTCCTTGTCTACTTGTCATCTTCCTTGTCCACTTGTCATCTTCCTTGTACATTTGCCATCTTCCTTGTCCACTTGCCATCTTCTTTGTCCACTTGTCATCTTCCTTGTACATTTGCCATCTTCCTTGTCCACTTGCCATCTTCCTTGTCCACTTGTCATCTTCCTTGTACATTTGCCATCTTCCTTGTCCATTTGCCTTTGTTCACTTGCCATCTTCTTTGTCCACTTGTCATCTTCCTTGTCCACTTGTCATCTTCCTTGTCCACTTGTCGTCTTACTTGTCCACTTGTCATCTTCCTTGTCCACTTGTCGTCTTACTTGTCCACTTGTCATCTTCCTTGCCCGCTTGTCATCTTCCTTGTCCACTTGTCGTCTTCCTTGTCCACTTGCCATCTTCATTGTCCACTTGTCGTCTTCCTTGTCCACTTGTCATATTCCTTGTCCACTTGTCATCTTCCTTGTCCACTTGTCGTCTTCCTTGTCCACTTGCCATCTTCCTTGTCCACTTGTCGTCTTCCTTGTCCGCTTGTCATCTTCCTTGTCCACTTGTCGTCTTCCTTGTCCACTTGTCATCTTCCTTGTCCACTTGTCGTCTTCCTTGTCCACTTGCCATCTTCATTGTCCACTTGTCGTCTTCCTTGTCCGCTTGTCATCTTCCTTGTCCACTTGTCGTCTTACTTGTCCACTTGTCATCTTCCTTGTCTGCTTGTCATCTTCCTTGTCCACTTGTCATCTTCCTTGTCCACTTGCCATCTTACTTGTCCGCTTGTTATCTTCCTTGTCCACTTGTCATCTTCCTTGTCCACTTGCCATCTTCCTTGTCCGCTTGTCATCTTCCTTGTCCACTTGTCATCTTCCTTGTCCACTTGTCGTCTTACTTGTCCACTTGCCATCTTCCTTTTCCACTTGTCGTCTTCCTTGTCCACTTGTCATCTTCCTTGTCCACTTGCCATCTTCCTTATCCACTTGTCGTCTTCCTTGTCCACTTGTAGGGAATTTTACTTCCCCTGGCGTAGACACCGGGTAGAAGGAACCAAAGGCTGTTACTGCCTCACCCGAAAGACACAGGCAAATGGTGTGAACGAAATTGTCCAAGTTCCGAAACAACAGCGTGGTGGACTTGAACCCGGTCCTGTCGACTGACTGTTCGACGCTCTGTCCGCCGAGCCACCGGCCCGGCGACAGTCATGTGAAACAACAGCTGATAGCGCCACTTAGGAATTAAATCTCATCACACGTCATTTGCTTCATTTACGACCTCTGTATGTTGTGTTGCCGACGATCTTCCCCCAGTGGCACGTTGAAATTATCGCCAACTGCGGGTCTCGTCCCATTGCAATATCTGACTATTCGCATCATCGGCGCGTACACTCGAGATTTAGCAATCATTTATTGCACGATGACACTCAAAACTATTCTCGCGTAAGACCACCATGCCCTCTTCTTATGAGAACTGCATTCGTATATTCTGAATGAGTACCCGCATTCTATTTCATAATAATAATATATTATTATTATTATTATTTCTCTGTATTTCGGATGTTTTGTTTTGCTTGTCATTGACGTTATTATGCTAATTTCGTACAGCAAGCAACACCAATGTTGATTTGCTTTCGCTTTCCTTCTTGTCCCTAGAGAGGCGACACGCTCCACAAAAATCGCATTAGTTTTCGGTCGTAGAAGTGTAACTAGTAAATCGAAGAACCGCTTTCAACCCTGCATCGTGAAAACGAAATGGGTCTAGCGTATTATTTAAATATAAGAGGGAGTGAGTGATGGAGAAAGGGAGAGGGGAAAGGAGGAGAGAGGGAGGGGGAAGAGAGGGAGAGAGGGAGAAAAGGAAAGGGGAGAGGGGAAGAGAGGGAAAGGAGGAGAGAGGGAGGGGGAGAGATAGAGAGTTGAAGAGAGGGAGGGGGAAGAGAGGGAGAGAGGGAGAGAAGGAAAGGGGAGAGGGGAAGAGAGGGAGAGGGGAGAAAGGAAGAGAGGAGGAGAGAATTTGTGCGCGCGCGCGTGCGCGACCGCGATAAACAGGCAACCTGGCGGAGAAACGGCGTGATAAAAACAGACAGGCGATCGCGTTGGGGTTATTTCCTGTCCGGGATTTGGAGCATGGTTATCAAATAAACGCGAAATCGTTAGCAATTCCTGGCGGCAAAGAATCTAGCGATAAGCTTTTAATTGGTTTGTACTTGGTATTACTGACAGTTTAACAGGCTATCTTTATATATGAGCTCGGCGTATCTTTGGCCTAGTTAAACCATGAGCTAGCATTTCGCCAAGTGGGCTTTTGTTTCGCGCACGCACGCACGCACGCACGCACGCACGCACGCACGCACGCACGCACGCACGCACGCACGCACGCACGCACGCACGCACGCACGCACGCAAACACACACACACACACGCACACACACACACACCAAAGTAATTTCCGCCTTCGAGGTTATGCCACCGTCATCCATGTTACCCATCTCCACAGTGGAGCCTGTATAATTAACAGGTGCTGTATAACACTGCCACGTAAACACTTGCGTAAGCTGACCACTTTATTGCTTGCATGGCCGTTGGATGACGCGATGTGTAATGACCTGTGTCGCCGACCGAAAGTATCCCCTGCCAGAAGTTGCTACTAAGGAGGTTTGCGTTGATAACACGTTTACGTTTAACATTCCAATAGTTAGAATACGTAGTGTAAAGCAAATTGAATAGCAATTATTTGCAAGAAAAATAGTTGACACAAGAAGAAGAACATTGAAAAAAAAATGGTACTTCTGACACGGCAGCAACATTAATTAATTAATATTACGATAAAAGGAGTAAAACTTACATATCAGATATAACATTAGAGAGCTTAAAATAATAATATATTTTAATTAAGATATGGTTTAAATGTGTTGATAAACATGCAATCTAGAGTTAAAACGGGACACATGTATGATATACATGCTGGTGACGGGAGGATGATGTTGTATATATTACACTCATATTGCGTTGCACAGAGGAAGACCTCACATAACTTCCTCTGGCGGAAACGAGAGTAATCAAATACATAATTGGACGTGCCAAATTAGCGACATCGACCCTGTACGAGTGTTTGTTTAATACAATGTCATCGGCGAGCGATATGATTGTCATTAGCCAACATTGTGCAGCCAGCAACCGAGAACTCAACAATCGGCCGGCATTCCTGTCTTAATTATACCGAGCCCCCGAGGGAGTTGGATAACCAGGCCGTGAGCGATAATATGGTTATCAATACCGCAACACATGAACACGGTTAGTATTGATTTTCCCGTGTCACTGTTAAAAGCGAATAAGGCAATTCCACGTTGTGCGCATAATTACGATTCGGTAATTGTGAAAACTGTAGATGTTTGCTTTTATCTTTGTCAATGGGCATTTTCGGCAGTTCCTGCGATTTTGTTTACCAGAAAATGACAACGATGTTGAGTGGATCTCGGAGATACCTCTAATAAAAGCGAACATGCGGCAGAGGTTGACAGTGTGGTCAATGGTTTGTTGGTCTCGGCCACATTCGCAGCTTGCAGTGTCTTTGATGCGTCATTTGTGAATCATTTGTCAAGTAATTCTGAAATATGTACGTTGACAACTTTCTGTGTCCTTCGCAATTATAGCCACTTTCGTGCCACCGTTCCAGTTGTGGCACTGAATCCAGTCCTTGTTTGGTCTTCAAACTTCATATCTTATGCCAGGCATACCACATCTTGTCTGTCGCCATCCGCTGGGATGACCGGCTATTTTCCAATGTCGCAAACTGGAAGCCAATTGGTGGCATTCCTAGCTGCACCTCCCTGCTCGTCAATTTACCCAGTCAACTCACCCCGGTCAAACTGCCCATGCAGGTCATTTGTCAGACTGAGATGTTACACTCAATAACGTAGAAGTGAAATGTGTCACCAACATATACAGGGGTAATACCAGTACTCATTTGTTTTAAGTGGTCACCGCGATTATGGCCATAATGACGGTCCTGGCGTTTATGGATAAATATGCAACATGTCGTGGCTCACATAGCTAATGATCTCTGTATTTAATCCCGCTGACATAATTATTATGAACTCCTGTGTAAGCGTTGGAAAATAGCTGTTTGGATTATACCTCATTTTGCTTGTGCAGCCCTAACCTCAGTTACGCTATTTGCTTCTCCTTGTAATCTCTCTAGCCACTATGAGTCCATCGTCTGTCCAGGTCTTGATGTTGTTGATCCAAACCATTTCCTTCTATCTCTTCGATTTTTCCTGGTAGTTCTACTTCTATTCTGGTAAGTACCAGACCATCTGGTCTTCTTTTCGAATGACCGCATTCAGCCAGCTTTCTTCTCTTGATGAAACATAGCAGACCTTCTTCCTGCTTAACTCCTTCTGTATACATCACAAGATAAGACGTACGTCAAAGACATCTGAACGTGTTGACGCAGTGCGTGATGTTGAGATCGATCTGAGGTTATTCCCTGAAGCGAGAGAGCTCGATGTCATAGACAGCCTCACCGTCGTTTCTGTTTCGCCCACGACCGCAGAGAATCGTCAAGGCAACAACGGCACGACGTACTAATATTAAATGACACCTTTGCGGTGTGAACCGCCCGCGAATCGTACGAGACGGTGGCGGGGTAGCACAAACAATTGGGCAAGGCTTAACTTGGACAAACGTGCTTTCTCTGTTGCTGCAATGAAAACCCCACCATTTTTAAATCATCTAAAACTATAGCTACCTTCCGAAACAACTGAAGACGTATTTATTCGAAATTGCAATTCCACCTTAAATTTGAGCTCAGCTTCTTGTGTATATAGGCGCTGTACGATATTGCGGTTCATTATTATTATTATTTTACATTTATTTCACACGCCTTTTATTTTATTAAAAGTTAGGAACTATGTTCCATGTCGTCGCAGTCGGTTGCCATTCGGATTTTTCTAAGCCATCAAATTGTAAGCGACGGCGTAAACAATGGCGTCGTCGTCATCGAACGTGCGCAATGGGTAATGGCTATGGGGATCCGCGAAACTGCGCGAGGTCGGGGATCATTTAACTGGTGCAGAAGAGAGCGAAGAAAATTGACCGACGACGTCATAACGTAAATAACTAGTAGGCTACTGACCGTATCACGAGTGTTTCGTATCGCACGGCTTATATTGACCGCCTGTCATGTGTAATAACTTCACATTAAGCGTTGTCAAACACTCTGCTACGCGGGCGGCTAAACACAGGGAACGAAGTTGAGACGACGCCGTGGATAATGACGCTTCGAAACGATACTGTCCAGTGGTGTGCCGATCCTTACGTTGAACCACCAGCCGCAGTGGTGTGCCGATCCTTACGTTGAGCCATCAGCAGCAGTGGTGTGCCGATCCTTACGTTGAGCCATCAGCAGCAGTGGCGTGCCGATCCTTACGTTGAGCCACCAGCCGCAGTGGTGTGCGGATCCTTATGTTAAACCACCAGCCGCAGTGGTGTGCCGATCCTTACGTTGAGCCACCAGCCGCAGCGGTGTGCCGATCCTTACGTTGAGCCACCAGCCGCAGCGGTGTGCCGATCCTTACGTTGAGCCACCAGCCGCAGCGGTGTATCAATACCGCAATGCATGAACAATACTTACGGTGAATAATCCCGGTATATTTAAATGTGCAGCAGAACTTACATTGACGAATGGCCTTGAATAGAGGACGACGATGTCGTACAAATTTCTCTTAAAGAGAAAATCAAACGCCACGGACTCAAACGAATGATGAACGACAGGGGTTGACTTCTCTGTGAGCCTTTAGATGATGTCGCCAATGGAACAATTATTAACATTGAACCGTCCCCATCTATACGCCACGGAATCTAGAGAATGATGGATGATGGGAATACGTGAGAAAGCAAGTGGATTCCCTGGTTGGAAAGCATGAGCTCTTGTTGTAAACGCTGAACCGACGAAAGCTCTCCTGGTTTGGCAACACCAACAGACAAAACATCAATTCTAAAACCACCACGCAAGACACCATGGAGGGCAACAGAAGACGGGGCCGTCAGAAGCAATACTAGCTGGTAATATACAGGAATGAACCATGAAAGCCCACCGACCCTACTATGCACAGTAGAAGACAGACAAAGCCAGACAGACAAAAACTGTGGAAATGGCACTCCTACGACTGTCCCGGTCAACGGATGAAGGTGAAAAGGTAATAATAGTTGCCACTCAGTGTCAGCGTCACCCAGGCACTTCCGCCCTACAAATGGCACTCCTACGACTGTCCCGGTCAACGGATGAAGGTGAAAAGGTAATAATAGTTGCCACTCAGTGTCAGCGTCACCCAGGCACTTCCGCCCTACAAAGAAGAGTCGTACGGTAAATCTTTTGTGCAATAAGTGCTGCAATCGAAACCCATGGAATACGTCGCGCAGCAGGGGAAATGAAAACGTAAGCTGTGATAAATATAAACACAGTGTCTGGAAAACGCAGTCGTCAACACCGGTATGACGAGTGCACCTAGCCGCAAAGTGTTCCGATTACACCACGTACACATATCGGTAACTCGCACCTCGAGAGATAGACTTGCCTCCCAGGCGTTCAGATTACGTCTCGTACACAGATTATGTAATTTTTTATCTGTACTTTTATCAATAACATGATTGCAAGAAATCAATTATTATTATTAGTAGTAGTAGTAGTAGTGGTAGTGGTAGTAGTTTTGTTATTAGTTTACGCCCCGGATTTGATGGTGTTAAAATAAAATTACTATTATTATTGTTGCTGTTGTTATTATTATCATTATTATTGATGTTGTTGTTGTTATTATTATTACCATTATTATTGTTATTATCATTGGTGTTGTTGTTATTATCTTTATTATTGTTATTATTGTTTGTGTTATTATTATCGTTATTATTGTTATTATTATTGTTTTTTTTTATTGTTATCATTATTATTGTTGTTGTTATTATCGTTATTATTGTTATTATTATTGTTTTTGTTATTATTATCATTATTATTGTTAGTATTATTGTTGTTGTTATTATTATCATTATTGTTGTTAGTATTATTGTTTTTTATCATTATTATTGTTAGTATTATTGAGTTGTTTTTATACTATCACTATTATTGTTATTATTATTGTTGTTGTTGTTGCTATTACTATTATTATTACCTCGAGAGATACCTACCATGTGATCAGATTACATCTCGTACCGGTTTCGTGTAATTCAAATGCCCCAAATTCTCTAAATGTTTGATCCTCAGAGCACATCTACATTTTAATTGTTATACCTCATGTGTCAATCTTGATTGCTGTTGGATATTTGTCGTCAGAAATACCTTCTTCAGCAATATTTAAACAGACGACTCAAATCAGTCTGTCAATATATTAGAACATGTATAGCTTGTACTATATAAAACATGATTTTACAATACAAATGATCAGACACGTACCGATTTTCCCTTGTTGTTGGTTGTACGGAGATTCGACTGCTCGTGGGGGCTACACTGACTGGCTGTCGGCCGAAAACAATCGCCAAACATTCGGTTAATATTTAGCACTAGCAGTGCGAGATGTCCACCCAATGGTTGGCGACTGTCAAAAAGTGTTGTCAACTGTTGGTGTAGAACGCACACATAACGACTACATTTGAGTAGCCTACTAAAAAAATAGTCGCCAACATGTTGGCAACTGAAGAATCGGTGTGTGTCTGCCGGGCGCAACTCGCTGTAAAATGTCACACGCCTGCACGTATGCACGCACGACTCCGCGGCATGAAGACACGGGAGGCGAGCGGCAGGTGGCGACTGAAGGCAACCGTCTCGTGCGGCCTGTACTCTATTATTTACGTCTAGACGACAGATCCTGGTCCGAACAGCGCCGCTAGGGACCAGGGCTTTGTGTAGTTTCACGTCGTTCTCCCATTGAGGGACTTCATATGTTGATGTGAAAATCGCAGGAGGAAAGAGGGTGGATAGAAGTCGTTGATAGCATCAACAACAACATCATTATAAAAACCATTGTAATTACCATTATCATCATCAAAATCATCATCATCATCACCTTCATCGAAATCATCATCATCGTAATCATAATCATCACTATCATCGTAATCATCATCATCGAAATCATTAACATCGTAATCATCATAATCGTAGTCATCATCATCAGATCTGTCACTGAGCGTTGTTGATATAAAAATCACAGGATAATGACCGACCTGAGGGAAGAGATATAGTTGAAGATAAGCTAAAGATAAACACAATTGTATTGGCCACTCAACTGAGTTGTATTCACATTACACAGTCAGTAAAAGAATACACGTAAAAGTCGTACAATTGAGTTGTGTTCACATTACACAGTCAATAAAAGAATACATATAAAAGTCGTACAACTGAGTGGGATTCACATTATACAGTCAGTAAAAGAATACATGCAAAAGTCGTACAACTGAGTGGGATTCACATTATACAGTCAGTAAAACAATACATGCAAAAGTCGTACAACTGAGTGGGTTTCACATTATACAGTCAATAAAAGAATACATGCAAAAGTCGTACAACTGAGTGGAATTCACATTATACAGTCAATAAAAGAATACATTTAAAAGTCGTACAGTTGTGTTGGATTCACATTATGCAGTCAGTAAAACAATACTGACCTTATTGCCATTAAGAATACATTCGATAGAAAGCCTCCAATGTGACTTGAACAAAATAAATTGAAGCGTGGGCAGACAGTTGGTGTGTTACATCCAGTGCCAGCAAAACAGAGGAGATGATCATCGGCAGGAAAAGAAGCCAGAATCATCCCCCAGTCCACTTTATGAACAAGGAATTACAGCCTACAGATAGTATTACTCTTCTGGGTGTCACCATCACCAAGACATTGTCCTGGTCACAGCACATCACATGTATTGTCAAAAAGACAGTAAAGCGTCCTAGAAACCTTCCTCACCTTGTATCCCCATCTACATGGCTTACATCCGACTTATGGAATATGCTTTCCTAATCTGAAATGTAGCAGGAACTACGTCTTTGAAGTTGCTATATATGCTGCAGAAGAAAGCGTTTCGCCAGCTTAATTTAAATAATTAAGATCGATGAACCTCTCAAGTTTGGCATACTTCCACTGAGACACAGGAGAAACGTTCCATCACTTTGCGTCTTCTACCGTCATATCTTCCTCCAGCCATCCATTGAGCTGGCTGATATTCTACCCTCTGAGGCACTTAGCATGAGAGCTACCAGTGAGTGGACATTCATATTGTGTACGTATTCCTAGGTCAAAAACACAGTTACATCTCTACTCATAATTTATATTATTATATATTTAGACGAGTCGACTGTGGAACTCCCTCCCAGCCTCCGCCTTCCCTGCCTCTCCAAACATGACTGCATTCAAGACAGGTGTGAATGTTTTTCTTATGGATCAGATGTTTTTAATTATATCGATCTTAATCAGATCAAATGTGAGTGTTTTCATCTTCTGGTGGTCATGGTGTTGAGAGTAAGTTAATGCCTGGGAGATGGTGTCATGCAAATTAACAGCCTACGGGGCCCGAGCCCATAAAGTGTGGGTGAACGGCACGCCTAGTCAGGTGATGTATCTGGTAGGGCCTAGCGTTATTGTTACCATGGTTACCTGGTTACCATGACCACCAGATAAATTATGTTTTTTTAATTTTTCTCTCTTTTGTTGTATATATTTCTCTTGATCCCTGCTTGTTTTTTTATCTCGCTTTTAGTGCAGTGTTACTAAGCTTATTATTTGGGCCCCTTTTCATCTTTTGATGGTATCACCAGGCCCCTGAATTTCGGTATAAAAAAGAACACATGTAAACGTCGTACAATTGAGTTGGATTCACATTATACAGTCAGTAAAAGAATACATGTAACAGTTGTACATTAATCATTCAATCCCTGGCAAGATATATGACGCAGAACATCTATTATTTATCGTGTGTATTACCCGTTGTAGGCTATGCACCCCTTGCCATTAGAAAGTTTCGATATCTATTTATCCGAGTTATTGGCAAGGGATACTTCTTAATTTGTCATATGTCATAATATATCTATATTTTGTCAGGTAGGAGATGGTTCAGTTTGTGTGAACTTACTTTCATCCTCTTAAAAAATCGCTCACACAGACAGTCCAGCCTTTCTTTCAAAGTCTCTAGACCTAAGCAATTACTGAGTCTATATATATATATATATATATATATATATATATATATATATATATATATATATATATATATATATATATATATATATATATATTTTCCAAGAAATCATTTCAGTATTATTAGATAAGCAATTCTGCAAATTGGTATGTCCAATAGCTCAGACTAACAGTAAGAAGCCGCTGGGCTGGTCACGTGGTGCGGACGGACGCGGACCAACTGCGAAGGAGAGCAGAGGCGGTGAAACAACGACGCTGCTGGAAAAGGGGGAAGATAGCAGTTGAGGAGGACAACGAGTGGAGGGAGAAGGCTGCCGATAGTGAGAAGTGGAAAGTATAACAGCTGGGGCGGTACACGAACTAGCCTCACCCCTTTATAAAGGGGTCACGAGGATGTGCACCAGGGTTGGGGTGTACAACATGTGTTTTTACGTATATATTAATATCAATATAAATGGTATTGTATGTGGTGAAATATACGGTACCCGTGTGTGCGTGTGTGAGTGTGTGCGTGTGCGCGTGTGCGCGTGTGTGCATGTGTGCGTGTTTGTATTTGCATCAGCGGGAATTCACAAGCGGAAAACGCACTGGATTGCCGAAACGGAAGAACATATTAACGTGTCCTTTGTGGCTATCACGACACGATAAGAAAACGTGTTGACGGTAAACGTGTACTCTTTCCGTCGCAGACGATATGACAAAGTTGTCTCTTCCTGGAATTAGCCCCGGCTATTCCCGTCGCGTCGAACCCACATCAGCTGGGGCCATTTGGAGAACGTCCTCTTCGACGAGTCATAAACACCGAGTCATCGGTGACATTGACAAATGATCGACTTCTCAAAAACTCGACGTCTTACGAAAACAGAAGTTTTTATACAGCACTGTATAACGTCGCTGGTACCAGGGATGTCCGCATGAATTTTCCACGGAGGGGCAAGAAATTATGGGACATAACAAAGTAGTATAGCATAGTACATAACGCAGTAATGATATATATATATATATATATATATATATATATATATATATATATATATATATATATATATATATATATATAGAGAGAGAGAGAGAGAGAGAGATAGATAGATAGATAGATAGATAGATAGAGAGATAGAGAGATAGAGAGAGAGAGAGAGAGAGAGAGAGAGAGAGAGAGAGAGAGAGAGAGAGAGAGAGAGAGAGAGAGAGAGAGAGAGAGAGAGAGAGAGAGAGAGACAGAGACAGAGACAGAGACAGAGACAGAGATGTCAAATTAACATATGCTTTGAACTCACGAATAAACGTCTAATAAAATGTCCACCCTCCCCCCTCCCCCCCGCGGACGCCCATGTCTGGAACCATTCATAGCGATTTACAGAGAGACATGTTTATTCGAACACCAAATTTACTGTTCTGTTCAATTAGTGCAGGAAGACTATTCATTCACATATATCCACCGCCGTCTCGTTTATACAGTCAACTGAAACAAAGAAGAGTAAACGAAATTGCACAAGCTTCGAAACGGCAGGAATCGAAAGCCAGTGAACGCCAGGGGTGAAGTCATGTATAAGTGAACGCCAGGGGTGAAGTCATGTATAAGTGAACGCCAGGGGTGAAGTCATGTATAAGTGAACGCCAGGGGTGAAGTCATGTATAAGTGAACGCCAGGGGTGAAGTCATGTATAAGTGAACGCCTGGGGTGAAGTCACGTATAAGTGAACGCCAGGGGTGAAGTCACGTATAAGTGAACGCCAGGGGTGAAGTCACGTATAACGCTTGGGGTGAAGTCCGATTACAACTCAGATGGAGTTATGTCAGTCTTCGGGAGAATTTGGAATCACATCAGTCCTTAGATGGAGTCAAGTCAGTCCTCGAGTGGAGTCATGTCACTCCTCGGACAGAGTCATGTCAGTTTTCGGATGGAGTCAGGTCAGTCCTCGGGTGGAGTCGCATCAGCCGTCGTGTGAGTCATATCAGCCATTGCGAGATATGACTCGTAAAAGACGGAGCCTGGCTGGGACCATTTTGGGAAAATGTGCGGCAGTTTAAAGGACAGGGCGATCACCTAATTAGTGTCGCGTAGGTGACCAGCTCATGTCAATGATCTCCACTACAGTTCCCAATATGTGCGGCAGTATAAACGTAGCTTGCAACCGCGATCGATACGTCAATTTCCAAGAACCTTTTTGGTATTGGAATAATGAACACATTTGTCAACTACATGACGATCACCTAATTAGTGTCGTGTAGGTGACCAGTTCATGTCAATGAGAACCCAAGTCAAGGTAACCTGAGTTCAATAACCATGTTATACGCTAATGTCATCGCTATACCTGTCGTAAGCATGAAAACAATACGTTATACGTGGTGTTTTATTTTCTGAACGACGGTACACCGAATGACGAGACAACGCACGGCCTGTAGTCAACAAGTAATGTTCTTGCTTGCGCTAAAACTAATCTACAAGTCGCCAGAACACATAATAAAAAATAAAAACTGATTATGAAACACTTCAACAAAACTAAAAATCATGCAAGCTGCCACGACTGCAACGTGCACTTTTTAATAATACTTACAACAACTTGATCACGAAATTAGAAAACGCGTTATGAAAATGACTCACAATCACAGACGGCGGGTATTCCAAGAAAGGAATCTACAAGCCGGCCACCCGATCTCAATGCCCCCGTTAGGGTAAGAGGAGATGTGATTTACCGAGTGGTATGAACAATGAGACACGTTGACTCGCCTCTGAACCCTGTATACATGCAAGACAGTACAACAATCCAGAAAACTCCTATGTAATAAAAAAAAAATATATATATATATATATATATATATATATATATATATATATATATATATATATATATATATATATATATATATATATATATATATATATATATTAGATTAGATTAGTACGTCAAGAGGGATTCAGAAGCAGCACCTAGGCTGTGGTTGGGGTGGTTGAGGTCTGGGCTGGACATCCCGCTCAACGCAAGGAAAGTGATGTGAAACACATAGCTCTTTTCCACTCTTTTCCAGGGGTAGTGATCGCCGCGGGACCGCTGCCTGGCTTCCCAGCTGTGAGTCACTTGCATATGGCCTCTCACTACTCAACTGTGCCCACAGCAGCACCTACACGTGGTGCCCCTGTCTAGCAGAGACTGAAGTGTCATGGCGCGACCGAGCACCCAGCGGTATTTAACAAGATTTAACAAGATTGCCATCCCAAACAACAAGTTCCAGATGGCAAGTGGACAAGGAAGCCATTGGTTTATCGAGAGTCCAACAATTTTATCATCTATGTGTAGCCCGCCCTTATCAGATATATGTCAATACTATTTTTAAACATATTCACACTACTAGCATTAACACAATCATTTGGCAGTTTGTTCCATTCAGTTATTACCCTCTGTGAGAGAGAGTACTTTCTCATGTCCAATCTACACTGCTCCTTAACTAATGCTGCTTTGTGTCCTCTGGTTCTACTGCCTTCTTTAAGTTTGAAGAACATATTCATATCAACATCCTCATAACCGTTCACTATTTTAAACACTTCTATTTGGTCTCCTCTTAGTCTCCTGGTCTCTAGTGTTGTCAAACCACATTGTAATAAGCGACTTTCGTAACTAAGGTCTCTCAATTCTGGAATCATTTTAGTTGCTCTTCGTTGTATTCTTTCTAGCTTGTATATGTCCTTTTTACGATACGGTCTCCATGCATGAATACAATATTCCAAATGTGGTTAAACTATTGCTTTGTACAGTGGTACAATTAGCTGTTTCTCCTTATACGTGATAGTTCCCTAATTAGCCCTAGAACTTGATTTCCTTTCGAAGCAGCAATCCGACATTTCTCTGAAACTTTCATGTCAGCACTAAATGTTACTCCTAAGTCCTTTTCTTGTGTGGTTCTACCTAGTACAGCATTCCCCATTTTATATTCTTTGTCCATGTTTCCATGTCCTATGTGTATGCATTTACACTTCCCAAAATTTAATAACATTTGCCATTTTTCTGACCATTTAACTAATTTATCTAGATCATCCTGTAAACTTTGTTTATCTGTAACATTAGTAACCTTTCTGAATACTTTTGTGTCATCTGCAAATTTCAGTACTTTGCTGGATATGTCATCTTCCAAATCATTTATATATATTAAAAACAGTATAGGGCCTAATACTGATCCCTGTGGTATCCCACTCAAAACAGATTTCCAGTTTGAAATCTTACCATCTACTATTACTCTCTGTCTTCTGTGTGTAAGCCACTTTTCTGTCCACTTGATTACATCATTACCTATACCATGGGCTTTTAGTTTAAGTAACAATCTTTGATGTGGCACTTTATCGAAAGCTTTCTGAAAATCTAAGTAGACAACATCAACTGGTGACCCGTCATCTACCCACTTTGTAATTTCTTCCAAAAAACATAACAGATTGGTTAGACACGACCTTGCTTTTAGGAACCTGTATTGAGATGTATTTATTATTCCACCATGTGGTCTCTAATTAATGTTTTGAGTAATTTACATACAACTGATGTTAAACTCACTGGTCTGTAATTTTCTGGCTTATTTCTCGATCCCTTCTTAACTGGGGTCATGCCTCAGTTATACTTCCTGGTGTGTTACACACGAATGTAGGGCATAGTAAGTTTGGATATATGACGTTTTAAAAAAAGTCATACGATCTGACATAAGTGCATTTGCGCAGGAACATTACAAGGTTTGCTGGTGGAAGCTGTTGAGAGTGAAATGCTGGATTTTTAGATGATTTTAATAGGCGGAGAGAGATAGTTGTTATTTGTTTGGCCACTAGACACGTGTGCGCCGTGCCAATATTGGTAAACATTGAGGGGTATCGCATATACAGGCATATTACAAGAGTTCGAAATGTATAATTTTGACAAAACTCGACCAGCGTGTCAGAGGGATGATGACAGCGGCTGGTAAAAACTTTTAGAATTTTGGATGGTCACGTTTTCTTATAATTATGCAAAACGTTAACATGGCCACCAATGGGAAATGTAACTGTATTCTGAACCTGGGTATGCCGAAGTCGGATGTGCTGGGCCTGACCCGTCACGCGCATGACGGCAGCACAACGCTTTTCGCTAAATCAGCATTCGACGAAGAAGAAGAAGAACTATATGGTTAATACATAAAATTATGAACATTTATGAGGTAAACGAGCATATGATGCTGTGTGTGTCTGACTCTGTCTGCATAAACATAAGAGGGCTACATTATAAGATATATTTAAATACATGTTTACACTAAACATCTCTCCACATAATCATAACACAAGGCAGGAAACAATAAATAAAATGTGATATTTATTTTAAATCCAAAGCCAGACAAAATACACTGGCTTATGTTGTTGCTCTCCCCTGTATCCCTGTAGTCCGGATTGGCACCAATACTGGTTGTCCATTTTCCCCCTTCTTCATCATCACTATATATATATATATATATATATATATATATATATATATATATATATATATATATATATATATATATATATATATATATATATGTATATATATATATATATATATATATATATATATATATATATATATATATATATATATATATATATATATATATATATATATATATATATTATGTATTACGTTGGTCCCAATGTTTGGAATAATATTATATATTCATTAAGAATCATCTTTAAGATTGTACTTTTATTTACATATTTATTCTATGCGTATTGAACTCAGATTGCCATGACTTGGGTTCTCTGAATACAAATGTAATCAATCTGTGACAATATTGGGAAATGTAGTGGAGATTATTGACATGAGCTAGTCATCTACACGACACTAATTAGGTGATCGTCGTGTAGTTGACAAATATGTGCAATATGCCAATCCCGAAACAATCTGATGACTAATTGTCACGTAGTTGACTGTCGATTTATTGAGCAAATCTAGATTAGTTCGTGACATATTAACCTGTGAAATATAAATTTATTTCGAGATATATCTTGTGAAATTGTATTTTTCCTGAAATGCATAGCTCTACATATTATATTTAATACAGTAGTCAGTACTTTCTTTCAATGTAAGTAATTGAAATATGCATGTTATCTGCTGCTCTGCACATTTCATGTCAAATTTGGATTTCATAATGTCAAGTTTTCTTCTCTCAACTTGAAGATGTTCCGCCAGTGTGTCCATTGTCTCTTTCTCTATTTTCAAACACTCTTCTTCTATTTTGATATACGTTTCGTTGAAGGATCATCCTTTTTGTTATCTGAAACAATCAAAGGCGCACATTAATGAATGCATTTCTTGAAAACAATAGTATTTAAAAACTATTATGTGAACAAACTACAAATTATGCAGTAAAACAAAGTTGACAAATGTCTACCGAACGCGTCGTGAAACTGTATTTGTACGTGACGTTTGTGGCGCGAAGATGTCATTGCCACTGGCATGGCACTGCCAACGCTTGGAGTCAAGCTTGGCTTTCCCCCGTGCAGCGCCGCGCAACTGGGTTAGTAATTAATTAAAGCGACGAGAAACACTTCAGACGACTCCAACATCGAACGCGCAAATGGTTGTAGCAACCATTTTCGGCGTGATGACGTCACAGAGGGGCAATGACGTCACTACATTTTACGACGCCTGCAGCGTGTGCTTAGCAGTCATCTGGTTGTGCATTCGCTATTTCTTTAAACACAAAACGTCGACCTGTCTCTGTGTGGCTATAATTCCGTATGCAGTGGCTATGCTGTACGATTTCAAGAAAGATAATAGAACCAGAGGAATGATCAGTGTAGAATGGATATCGGGAAGTATTCGTTCTCACAGAGAAAAATAAATGAATGGAACAAATTGTCTACATATTGTGTAAATGCTTGCAGCGTGAATGTGTTTAAAAACAAAGTTGACACATATCTCAGGAGGGCGGGTTATACATAAATGAAACATTATTGGACTCTCGATAGGCCAATGGCTTCCTTATCACTTGCTATCTGGGCCTTGGCCTTGGGTGGCAATCTTGTTAATTCTTGATTATAAATGATCTGTTAATGCTCCTGGTACAATAAAAATAGCCATTCAAATCCAGTGACGCATTTAGGGTATCTGAGGGGTTGGGGGCAAGAATGTGTGAACAGTCTTAAGTGGGGACAGTATACACATTCAGCAAAGGGGGGCCACGGACCGATCCCCCCAAAAAAATTTCACTGAATTTGGTTGGAGTCACATCAGCCTGGTTTTAAAAATTTTAACATCAGGTAATGTGAATATCTGTTATTTAAAAATCTCCCGAATATAATTGGGAGATTTTGAATTGTTGACATAACACTGCTTGGCAGTAGTAATCCCGTTGATTATCGACTGTTTATAAGAGGTAATGAGGGGATAACGCTCGCAAGTTTTAATTGGTGGTAATTAGTGTATTGAACCGGACGAATAAAATTGTCGCCCATAAATGTTTTATAATAGGTAAGGCGAATTTCAGGAGAACATGTTGCATAG
Organism: Lamellibrachia columna; assembly: GCA_963662155.1. Classification (NCBI taxonomy): domain Eukaryota; kingdom Metazoa; phylum Annelida; class Polychaeta; order Sabellida; family Siboglinidae; genus Lamellibrachia; species Lamellibrachia columna. The sequence goes on from OY759268.1 coordinate 22,965,723, forward strand.
TGTTGACGTCTAACGCTGGACATGTGTCGATATAGTATTACCTGTGCCCCCTGCTCCCCCCCTTCGAGGATTTTAGTGCACCCTGGAAAAACACGAATTTGTGGACAACGACATTTGTTTATATGTCTTGTTGCTGGGAGCTTTATGCATGTGTCAATTACGGAAGGATCCCTGTGTACGAAAACAGTATCCGGTTTGCTTGGACTACCAATGGCGGTGAGTATCTTCCGTAACGCTACCGAAGGTCGGTGACTAGACAACAGTTGAGGTGCACAGTGTTTATTAAAACCAGAGCGTAGAGTTGCCTGACCGACCTTTAGCGTTAGTTTCAATAGGAAAATCAATAGTGTACTATACCCTCTTTGTCGTCGATTTACACTCGTGACATCAGCAATGTCACATGATACATGTTTGTCGTGGAGCACTGGGTACGTCTTCATAGCAACGGCAGTAATCGAGAACTCGACAAATATACGCTATTTTCGTGCGTGATTGGAGCTGGCATCACGACTTCATCACACGCTCTCGGCAGAACGATACTGGACGGCTTTGTCGGTCTACATACGAGTATGAAGTCTATCGTGTTTATCGACACAGAAGGACATGATTAAGTACTTCGTGCTATAGACTAGTAGTTATCGATGCTAAGTTGTAAAGTAGTTACAGTTAGCTAGTATTTTGTCACAAATGTTGTTAACAAATTGATGACGACATTTGAGTAGAGTTCTAACGGCTCTGAGCAGTCACAATGTTGAAGAACATCACATGGGCCAGGAGGTGGAAACATTACATGGGCCAGGAGGTGGAAACATCACATGGGCCAGGAGGTGGAAACATCACATGGGCCAGGAGGTGGAAACATCACATGGGCCAGGAGGTGGAAACATCACATGGGCCAGGAGGTGGAAACATCACATGGGCCAGGAGGTGGAAACATCACATGGGCCAGGAGGTGGAAACATCACATGGGCCAGGAGGTGGAAACATCACATGGGCCAGGAGGTGGAAACATCACATGGGCCAGGAGGTGGAAACATCACATGGGCCAGGAGGTGGAAACATCACATGGGCCAGGAGGTGGAAACATCACATGGGCCAGGAGGTGGAAACATCACATGGGCCAGGAGGTGGAAACATTACATGGGCCAGGAGGTGGAAACATCACATGGGCCAGGAGGTGGAAACATCACATGGGCCAGGAGGTGGAAACATCACATGGGCCAGGAGGTGGAAACATCACATGGGCCAGGAGGTGGAAACATCACATGGGCCAGGAGGTGGAAACATCACATGGGCCAGGAGGTGGAAACATCACATGGGCCAGAAGGTGGAAACAATTTGTCCCGCTGCCAGAAAAGCGACACGAGAATGCACGAACTACTGCATAATTACGCTCATCTCTCACAAGCAGGGTCCTCCTGGTCCTCCTGGTCCTCCTGGTAGCCATGCAGAATAGAATGTATAGAGTGACCATGCAGCTTAGAAAGTATAGAGTGACCATGCAGCATAGAATGTATAGAGTGACCATGCAGCATGGAATGTATAGAGTGACCATGCAGCATGGAATGTATAGAGTGACCATACAGCATAGAATGTATAGAGTGACCATGCAGCTTAGAAAGTATAGAGTGACCATGCAGCATGGAATGTATAGAGTGACCATGCAGCATAGAATGTATAGAGTGACCATGCAGCATGGAATGTATAGAGTGACCATGCAGCATAGAATGTATAGAGTGACCATGCAGCATAGAATGTGTAGAGTGACCATGCAGCATGGAATGTATAGAGTGACCATGCAGCATAGAATGTATAGAGTGACCATGCGATCATTTCTTTGACATCCAGACATTTGACTGCGTAGTGCATGGATAGCTTAATTTTCTTGCGTTCCTAAAATTGATATTCTGATGATTGCTATGGAGAAATCCAAAGTAGGTTATTGATAGATAATTACCGTAGTGCGATTTCTTTAGCACATTGTGGCAGAGCCAGAGAAGTTTACAAAATTAGAACTTTTTTAAAGTGAAACCAAAGGCATTGTTTTACGCCTTTGCCCCTATAAGAGTGCCTAAATATAACCATTTGCAACTATAATCAGGAATATCACGTCGGTAGTTATCTGGGAATATATTCTAAAAGTGCGAAATTCTGGTGTTATGTAATTGTTTTGTGGAGGCTGACATATTCATCAGTGTTTGCAATTTTGACCAATCAGCGGCGAGCAGCCCCTTAACCCCCGACGCGGCTGTGACGTATCGCGTGTATTTTTAAAGTGATTGAGGTGCGCGGTTACATTTGTATTTGCTTTTATATTGAATTTACACGCAACAAAAAATATTACAAAGCCGTAGTGTGCAGCATTCGGGTGTAAGCATCATTCAGCGAAGCATAGAGAGTTGTCGTTAAAGCCTGAAGCGGTACAGACAATCTTCCAGCATGTATCTCAGCCAAAGGCTTCGACAACACGCAAACACTCGATTAAGAGAACTGTCAAATCGGAACGCGAGGAGGTTAGTAAGCAATGAATGAAATGACTATCTTGCCAAATAAGTTGATTTTAGACGCAAACAGAATGTCCAAACTTATTGGAAAAATAGTCAGCACTTTTGACGTAGGATTCTGAATTAATGTGGCGCTGCTCACGCAAAAAAGATTTTTGGTGTTCAACGAGGTATATTTAGTTAACCACGTGCGTGATATTTTTATTATAGTTGGAAATTGTTAGTTTTCAGGTACTCTTATAGGTGCAAAAGCCCCAAAAATGTCTTGTTTCACTTTAACAATCGTTGCGACCAGCATATATTTTAATCCACCTGCCCAACTGATTTAACCCATCTCGAAACATCTTTGATGTTCAAAAATGTAGTGTGTGAATAGTTTAAGTAATATGTAGTATGTGAATAGTTTAAGTAATATGTAGTGTGTGAATAGTTTAACTAATATGTAGTGTATGAATAGTTTAAGTAATATGTAATATGTGAATAGTTTAAGTAATATGTAGTGTGTGAATAGTTTAAGTAATATGTAGTGTGTGAATATTTTAAGTAATATGTAGTGTGTGAATAGTTTACGTATTATGTAATGTGTGAATAGTTTACGTATTGTATAGTGTGTGAGTAGTTTAAGTATTATGTGGTGTGTGAATCGTTTGAGTAATATGTAGTGTGTGAATAGTTTAAGTAACGTGTAATGTGTGAATAGTTTAAGTAATGTCCGCAATTGGCATAATAAAAATTAGTGCGTATTTTTTTAAATCATCGAACGAATTGACTTTGATCTGGTAACTTGCGAAAGTGTGAATAGTCTTATGATAATATTATACAGAGCCTGCTCAATTTGCAACGTTGTCGCCGATTGTTGACGGGATCCATTAATTTGCCTGATGATTTCACCAAAACTAAATAAAAAATATTGTAGAAACGAGCTAGCATGTCATAATCGATACTAGATCAGTTCCATTTTTTCGCAAAACGAATTTGAAACGAGACTAAGACAAACGAAAAATTCGAATTTACGATGTTTAAGAGCATCCTCCAGCCTCATGGACGACCTATGTAGAGGTTACTAGACACAATACCAACCAGCCAAACTTGTGTTGTCGAAATTCCTAAATACACCAAAGCATTACCAGGAAATTGTTTGCGATTGCCGTCCTATCAGGCGTGACTTGCCTGTGTGCCGAGATAATGGAGCCAATTACTTGGTTGTTTAGCGGAAAGATTAACAGCCCAAAGTTGAACCAACGTCGCGACAACGTTTCAACTGCGTCATACAAGTCCCGTTCCAGACACATGTTTATGTAACGCGGTAAGCAACAGATTTCACGCAGGAGCACATATGTGCGTGCGTGCGTGCGTGCGTGCGTGCGTGCGTGCGTGCGTGCGTGCGTGCGTGCGTGCGTGCGTGCGTGCGTGCGTGCGTGCGTGCGTGCGTGCGTGCGTGCGTGCGTGCGGACCAGGGGTCCAGTCCTGCTCCCGTTTCGAAACTTGGACAGGTGTGTTCAACTCACATTGTCTGTATATTTCGGAAGAGGCTAACATAGTGGTGGTCTCTCTCTCTAACCCATCTATGGTGCAAGTCCATCCAGCGCAACAGTAATCTAGTCACGTTATACGTGATTAACGCGGATACACGAACTGTAATGGCGCGCCACCCAATCACGTATTATTATAGGCCTATACAATTACTTCGAAGAAACGCGTGTTTACATGCATTTATGCATTTATCGACTGCTCAGGAAATAATTTCCATTCTCTATTTCTGAGAACAGTATATTAGTAAGGCGTGACTCTTGATGATGTAATTATACTGACATTACCATTATACTAAAATAAAAATGTTTGCATTGCAGCAATAGAAGAAAATGTGTTAAAATGCACCCAAGTAAACAGAGCCGTGAAGTAGATAAAACCAATGCAAACCACCCAAGCACAGCTAATGCGGTCTGTTGAAGTGAAACTTTAATGGGGCGCGTAGTTGGAAACATGTGTTTAACTGCATACTGCCAGTACAGACGTTGTGCACGGAGAACGACTGACAACAACCACGTAGTCACATAGGTAACTGTCACACGCACGCACACACACGCACACACGCACACACGCACATTCACGGACGGGACTGATACAATTCTTCAAGAGTTTGAATTATGTCAGAGTCACACGTACACATAGAACAACACAGCTGCAAAAGTGTGTGTGTGTGTGTGTGTGTGTGTGTGTGTGTGTGTGTGTGTGTGTGTGTGTGTGTGTGTGTGTGTGTGTGTGTGTGTGTGTGTGTGTGTGTGTGTGTGTGTGTGTGTGTGTGTGTGTGTGTGTGTGTGTGTGTGTGTGTGTGTGTGTGTGTGTGTGTGTGTGTGTGTGTGTGTGTGAGACAGTTAAGGTGAACGTATAACTGTGATGTATCAAGATTACATGCAAGCTACTTTGTACCCACCTGGTTCACGGTGGATTAACTGAAGGAAGCATACAAAGACCACACACGTGGAACCTTCCAATGACAGCTTTCATAATTGAAATTAGATTAAATCCGTCAGATGACCCCTTATAATCTTGATATCCAGTCAACTCATATAATCCGACAAGATCAACAGGTGAATTGTTGTCAACAAATAGCCGATAACGACACCACAGAATACGTTAATCATTATGTCCCTGGTACAACCCGTTTATAGGCGCATTGTGTTATGTGTGCAAACTACTTTTTACTCACCTGGTTCATTGTGGATTAACTGAAGGAAGCATACAAAGACTACACACGTGGAACCTTCCAATGACAGCTTTCATAATTCATATAAACAAAATAATAAAAAATATTGTGTGAAAATATAATTTGTTCATGAAACAAATTAAAATTCCATTCCATCCATCCAACTGATTTAGCCTATCGCGAATCCGGTTTGTTGATGTCCAAATATGCAGTGTGTGAATACTTGTAGTAATAAAAAAGTAATATGCGCAGTCGGTTTAATAAAAAATGCGTAAGATCTGATAAGAGTAAAAATAGTGGATATCCAAAACGGTAAACACGTCATGGGGTTTAGGCTGATCAGAGCGTGACTTCCATCCTCTCGCCGATCACATGACAAAGTTATGAAATTTCACCAAGAGCGAAATTCGTGAATTTTCAGCGTTTTTATTTTCACTTCAACCAATTCTGCATGTAGAATTAAATCATTTAATAGTTTGATGATTTAAAAAAAAATACATATAAAAGTTGTACAAATGAGGTAGCATGTCGTAGTGGATACTAGGTTTGACTTTTCGCAAAATGAATTTGAGACGAGCAAACACATCGAATAGAGGAGGAACCTTTAAGTAAAGACTATAATATGGTGAGGTGTTAATTACAGTATGATTATGGTGAGGTGTTAATTACAGTAATATGGTGAGGGGTTAATTACAGTATTATTATGGTGAGGTGTTAATTACAGTATTATTATGGTGAGGTGTTATTTACAGTATTATTATGGTGAGATGTTAATTACAGTATTATTATGGTGAGGTGTTAATTACAGTATTATTGTGGTGAGGTGTTAATTACAGTATTATTATGGTGAGATGTTAATTACAGTATTATTATGGTGAGGTGTTAATTACAGTATTATTGTGGTGAGGTGTTAATTACAGTAGTATTATGGTGAGGTGTTAATTACAGTATTATTATGGTGAGGTGTTAATTACAGTATTATTATGGTGAGGTGTTAATTACAGTATTATTATGGTGAGGTGTTATTTACAGTATTATTATGGTGAGATGTTAATTACAGTATTATTATGGTGAGGTGTTAATTACAGTATTATTATGGTGAGGTGTTAATTACAGTATTATTATGGTGAGGTGTTAATTACAGTATTATTATGGTGATATGTTAATTACAGTATTATTATGGTGAGGTGTTAATTACAGTATTAGTATGGTGAGGTGTTAATTACAGTAATATTATGGTGAGGTGTTAATTACAGTATTATTATAAAGTTCGGAATAATAAACTATTTTAGCATTCCTAAACATTCATGCAATATCATACACCCGCACGCTCATACTCAGGGGGTTCGGTTTTTGAGATAATTTGCATAACTGTAACACCTAGAAATCATCCCAGAAACCCCCGGCTGATTGTGTACGCCCGAACCCCCTTTTCCAAACCTTGAGAATCGACCTGCATCTGTAATTAGCTCTTTGGTTTTCGTCTGTATCATCTGTAATTAGCTCTTTGGTTTTCGTCTGTATCATCTCATACATTAGACAAACATAGATAAAGCACATTGCTTACAAAACAACATTCTCTGTAATCTGCAGTGTTTATATCAGCAAGACGTTTTAGGCTAAGTGGACAGACGAACATTACATAAAACTATTTCAATGATATCCTCCATGAATCAGATAAAAGCTTTGTGTCAATTTATGATCCATTCATAGAAAAAAAAATCGAAAAAAAATTACGCTGTATTTTTTAACTAGCCTCCCTCACAACCAGCTTACATGGACCTATCCAGGATATTTCGTTGGGGGGGGAGGGTGGGCAAAATATGTGACTTACAAAGTGTTACGAACGCGCGAATTCTGCTCTGCCTTGCACACAACTGTAACCATTTAGGGACGCCCTGAGTACGTAACTGACTGGGTTACAGGATTCTCCTAGTTCACTTTTGTTGAGATTAGACTAAATCCGTCAGATGACTGATAATCTTGATATCCAGTCAACTCATATAATCCGACAAGATCGACAGGTGCATTGTTGTCAACAAATAGCCGCTAACGACACCACAGAATACGTTAATCATTATGTCCTTGGTACAACCCGTTTATATGCGCATTGTATTTTCCCTTTCTGTCATCAGATAAACGAAAAAGGTAAAACGAAAACAATTTTCGTTTGATTTATTTTCATATACGCCGTACGAAAAACGGATTTGTTTATATTTAACCTCGCTTTTAATAAAAAAACATAATTTCCATTGATGGCCTATACAATGTTCTTGGCGTTAAAAGAAAAGTTAAATTTATACAGTAAACATATTTTTTATTTCACGATATCAAAACGAAAAACAGTCTAACGCTGCAATCATTTCCCGTAGGGAAAAGGAGGGTAAAGTGGGTCCCTCGGCCAAAGTGGACCACGCATTCATAGCTATCCTGGTGTACACTGGGGTAGACCAACGATACTAATATTTAAAGACTCGCAATAAGAGTTTACCTAACGTCGCACCTGCCAATTAGGCGCGACTCCAAAAACGTGAGTCACAAGTTTGTGTTTTTGGCACTTTTCTTAAAATATTTGGCGTCTCTTACAAACTCCATATTTTCATAAATGGACCGGATATTTAGCCATGGATGGGGTATGTATAAGGAAATTCAATATTTAATGGAATGTGCATGTCAACTGAATGTGAATACACGCATTGAAACCAAAACAGTGTCCGGTCAGTACTCTTGAAAGTACAAAGCAACTGTGTGTGGCTTATGAGCGTAGGTCATTTACGTGTGGAATTTTTTCCAATGACTGAATGACGTGGCGCATCTTTGTTAAGGGGCCCGCTTTGGCCTACGGTTTGTTTTCATTAAAACAATGTTTTTTAAACACATTTGATTTATAGTGTGTGCGTGCGTGCGTGCGTGCGTGCGTGCGTGCGTGTATATATAAATGTCAAATGTAGGTCAATCCTTGCTTAAGAGGCCCACTTTACCATTTCCCCTACGTAAGAGGGTACAGTATTGCCTTCAATTAGCACCACATCATAAATAAACATACGCTATTAATTTTCATTATCTTTATATTAAAGTATATGTTCAAAACATTGCGTCGATTTTGCACTTCCTGATTGTCGCCTGGTTAAGTGGGTGAACTGATAATGCATTCTTAAAACCTACCACTACTTTGCTTAAAAACCTAAGTGAGAAATACTTCACAATGTGCTCAACGTAAAATGTGTATGATGTAATATATTGCCTCCTACGTTCCTTAGGAGGCAATAGAGAATGGTATTGTTTTTATTTCGTTTGTTTCTTTTATTCCTAACACCAGTCCAACTGTATAACATCAAGTATGCGTTTACAATGTAATAATAAAAATGTCTTCATGACGCATCAAATGGACAAGTAGTAAAAATAGAAAACGCAACACGCACGCACGCACGCACGCACGCACGCACGCACGCACGCACGCACGCACGCACGCACGCACGCACGCACGCACGCACGCACGCACGCACGCACGCACGCACGCACGCACAAACGCACACACAAACGCACACACACACACACACACACACACACACACACACACACACACACACACACACACACACACACACACACACACACACACACACACACACACACACACACACACACACACACACACACACACACACACACACACACACTACACACACACACACACACACACACACACACACACACACACACACACACACACACACAAACACTAACACAGCTGAGTGAACTCAAGCAACATGAAGTGAACGAAATTGTCGAAACTTCAAAATAGCAGCGAGAAAATCCGAACCCCGGTCCTTTCTATTGGAAGTCTGATGTTCTAACCGCTATTGCCCCTCCCCCCAATAAATAAGATAAAGAGAAATCGGTTATGTTTGATGTATTATTTTATAATTAATAATTTCGACAATAAGTCAACATAGATTGGAAACATTCGAGATGTGGTGTGTAAGGAGAATAGTACGAATTGGCGTGTCGCGAATACAGAAGTTCTCACGCCGGCTGGAATAAAAATCAACTCTTCAAGAAAACACAGAAACACAAACTAAGATTGGTTTGTCACATCATCCGACCGGAAGGAATTCAACGGGAAACGTTGGAGGTAATGGAGGAGGGTGAAGAAGGCAGGGAAAGACCAAGTGTCACGTGGACAGACGACATCAAGACGTGGATGGGGAACATGAATAGTGAAGATCTGGTTAGAACGACACAACGCAGACATCAGTGGTGGTCCACGACTGCCAACCTTCCGAGAAGAAATGACACCTCTGATGATGATAAGTTATACGATGATCCAAGACAGCCAACCTTCCGAGAAGAAATGACACCTCTGATGATGATAAGTTATATGACGATCCAAGACAGCCAACCTTCCGAGAAGAGATGACACCTCTGATGGTGATAAGTTATATGACGATCCAAGACAGCCAACCTTCCGAGAAGAGATGACACCTCTGATGGTGATAAGTTATACGATGATACAAGACAGCCAACCTTCCGAGAAGAGATGACACCTCTGATGGTGATAAGTTATACGATGATACAAGACAGCCAACCTTCCGAGAAGAAATGACACCTCTGATGATGATAAGTAATATGACGATCCAAGTCAGCCAACCTTCCGAGAAGAGATGACACCTCTGATGGTGATAAGTTATATGACGATCCAAGACAGCCAACCTTCCGAGAAGAGATGACACCTCTGATGGTGATAAGTTATACGATGATACAAGACAGCCAACCTTCCGAGAAGAGATGACACCTCTGATGGTGATAAGTTATACGATGATACAAGACAGCCAACCTTCCGAGAAGAGATGACACCTCTGATGGTGATAAGTTATACGATGATACAAGACAGCCAACCTTCCGAGAAGAGATGACACCTCTGATGGTGATAAGTTATACGATGATACAAGACAGCCAACCTTCCGAGAAGAAATGACACCTCTGATGATGATAAGTAATATGACGATCCAAGACAGCCAACCTTCCGAGAAGAGATGACACCTCTGATGGTGATAAGTTATACGATGATCCAAGACAGCCAACCTTCCGAGAAGAGATGACACCTCTGATGGTGATAAGTTATACGATGATCCAAGACAGCCAACCTTCCGAGAAGAAATGACACCTCTGATGGTGATAAGTTATATGACGATCCAAGACAGCCAACCTTCCGAGAAGAGATGACACCTCTGATGATGATAAGCTATACGATGATCCAAGACAGCCAACCTTCCAAGAATAGATTCCACCCCTGATGATGATAAGTTATACGATTATCCAAGACAGCCAACCTTCCGAGAAGAGATTCCACCCCGATGATGATAAGTTATACGATGATCCAAGACAGCCAACTTTCCGAGAAGAGATGCCACCTCTGATGATGATAAGTTATACGATGATCCAAGACAGCCAACCTTCCGAGAAGAGATTCCACCCCTGATGATGATAAGTTATACGATGATCCAAGTCAGCCAACCTTTCGAGAAGAGATTCCACCCGTGATGATGATAAGTTATACGATGATCCAAGTCAGCCAACCTTCCGAGAAGAGATTCCACCCCTGATTATTATAAGTTATACAATACATTTGCCTGCTTGAAATGTTTAATTAATATACGAGACATGTCCTACTGTGTGTATCACAATGTATAGCACAAACACATAGGACACGTTGTAGGAACGACCTGCGAATGTTGTGTGTTTGCTTTACGATATGTTCAATACTTTGACCTTTACTTTTCATCATATTCATGAACGATTCAATTCACGAAATATCATACATGCGCTTTGATACGTATGCCGATGATTCATCCCTGTACACAACCAGCAAATGTGTTGCAGATATAAACCGGTCACTTACAACAAACTCAACACCATTATACGATTGGATAGATGCTAACTGCGTGGTTTTGAACGCAGATAAGACCGAATGAATGCTAATAGGCACCAGACAAAAACTGCGATGTGTAAATGTAAATTTATGTGTACGCGGCAACAACTGTGTCGTGACACCAGTTAAGACGCACAAACTGCTTGGATTACTTGTTGACAGCAACCTTAGTTGGAATGTACGTGACAAAGTTATGTTCTAAGCTGCATAGCCGGATGTATCTGTTCAATCAGATGAAACGATTAATGCCACTACATGCTCGGAAGTTGTATAACGAAGATGAAATATACACGTCAAAACAATATAATAATATAAATACCTACGCAAAACGTGTCATTACAATAAAAAACTAATAAATAAATAAATTAATTAATTTAAAACCATTGAGTAAAAAGCATAAATTTAATATATATATATATATATATATATATATATATATATATATATATATATATATATATATATAAATTATATATATATATATATATATATATATATATATACATATGTACATATATATATATATATATATATATATATATATATATATATATATATATATATAAATTATATATATATATAAATTATATATATATATATAAATTATATATATATATATAAATTATAAATAAATATACTAATTAATTAATTCAATTAAAACCATTAAGTAAAAGCCTTCAATTAACAATTTCTAAAACATCAACATTCATGAAGGCCTGTCAAGTTCAATATGTTCACAATTATATACATCTTTCTTGACGTGCTTTAAAAAACAGTGTTTTAAAACATTCTACAGATTTCTAATATGTACTGCGATAGTGTCCCACAGTTTCCTTCTCACTATGCAAATGTACTTTGCCCTACAGACAGGTTGTATTTTCTAACATGGATATTTGAGCAGCCGTGGGTGTGATGGTCGTGCAGACTATTGTTTGGTATGAATATAGCTGTAAGGTAAGCTGCGGCAAGGTAAGCTGCGGCAAGGTAAGCTGCGGCAAGCCCGTGTATGATGTTATACATAGCTATCGTAATAAAATATACCGTATGCGATCATCTATTTGTAGCCACCCTAGAGTACAAAATAGTATCACTGTTGAAACCTGTCGATTGTCTTTTACATTTAGAATTATACGTGCATATTGCTTCATAGTTTTATAATCATTCACAAGGAAAGATTGAACGCAGCTGGCCCATATCACGTATCCGTAGCACGGGCGTCCGCAGGAATTTTTCGTTATTAGTTTTTTTATTGTAATGACACGTTTTGCGTAGGTATTTATTTATGCTTTATTTTGTCTATTATATTGTTTTGACGTGTATTTTTCATCTTCGTTATATAACTGTGTATGTAAGAGTGGATGTGATTGATGACCTTCTGAAAAACACGCGAAAAACATGGAAAAAATAAAGCTTTTACTACTACTATTATTACCCCGGATGTATTTTACAACACACTAATTGTCCGGTGGACAGGTGTAAGTGTGTACGTGTGTACGTTTTTCAAATAAATTGTTACAAACAGGTGACAACGTTATTTGCAAACATCCATCAAGGTGTTTATCTCATTTCTCCATTGAAATCTTCTTACGAGTTAATCACAATTTGCTGCTGCAATATACGTATTATGTCACGTATTATGTCACGTATTATGTCACGGATTTATTAAAAGACAAAATTACTGACTTCCTACTGTAGTCGCGTGATAGTCAAATAGTGCAATAAATCCGTGAAAGACGCTAAACAGCACAACAAAGGAAACCAATAATCTGACTCTCGCACTACTTGTCATGAATGGTTTCGGTTCGTAAAAGCAATCAGTTGTCCACGCAGCTATGATACGCCAGTTTGACTGATTGTTGGTCGCAACCGCTTGACACGCAGTCTCATCAAACGCCGTCATCTTCTTGTTGTTTACCCGTGAGAAGACTTAAACTGGTTCAACTTGGCCGAAATCTATGGCAGGTCAGAGTATGTCAGAGTTCCCCCCTTCTCTCTCTCCCCTCCCTCCCTCCCTCCCTCCCTCCCTCCCTCCCTCCCTCATTCACTCACGCACTAACTCACTCACTCCTCCCTATCTCTCTGTATATCTGCCTCTCTCTCTCCTCTCCCCCCGTATCTCTCTCACCCTCCCTCCCTCCCTGCGGATCTCTCTCGCCCTCCCTCCCCCTCCCCCCTCCCTCCCTCCCTCCCTCCCTATATCTCTCTCTCGCCCTCCCTCTTTCTCTCTATCACCCTCCCTCCCACTCTCTCGACTTCCCTCCCTCCCTCCCCCCTCTCTCTCTCTCTCGCCCTCCCTCTTTCTCTCTCTCGACTTCCCTCCCTCCCCTCTCTCTATCTCTCTCTCGCCTTCCCTCCCTCCCTCCCCCCTCTCTCTCTCTCTCTATCGCCCTCTTCCCTTTCTCTCTCTCTCTCTCTCTCTCTATCGCCCTCCCGTCCTCCTTCCCCTCCCTCTATCTCCCTCCCTCCCTCCACCTCTCTCTCTCTCTCTCTCTCTCTCTCTCTCTCTCTATATATATATATATATATATATATATATATATATCGCCATCCCGCCTTCCCTTCCACCTCTCTCTCTCTCTCTCTCTCTCTCTCTCTCGCCCTCCCTCTTTCTCTCTCTCGACTTCCCTCCCTCCCCTCTCTCTATCTCTCTCGCCTTCCCTCCCTCCCTCCCCCCTCTCTCTCTATCGCCCTCTTCCCTTTCTCTCTCTCTCTCTCTCTCTCTCTCTCTCGCCCTCCCGTCCTCCTTCCCCTCCCTCTATCTCTCTCCCTCCCTCCCTCCCTCCACCTCTCTCTCTCTCTCTCTCTCTCTCTCTCTCTCTCTCTATATATATATATATATATATATATATATATATATATATATATATCGCCATCCCGCCTTCCCTTCCACCTCTCTCTCTCTCTCTCTCTCTATCTCTCTATCTCTCTCTCTCTCGCCTTACCTCCCTCCCCTCACTCTAACTCTCTCTCACTCTCCCCCTCTATATTCTTCCGTCTACCTCCCTCCCTCCCTCCCTCCCTCATTCACTCACGCACTAACTCACTCACTCCTCCCTATCTCTCTGTATGTCTGCTTCTCTCTCTCTCTCGACTTCCCTCCCTCTCTCCCCATCTCTCTACATCTCTCTCTCTCTCTGTCTCTCGCCCTCCCTGCCCCCTCCCTCTATCTCTCTCTCTCGCCGTCCTTCCCTCCCTCCCCCCTCTCTCTCTCACCCTCCCTCCCTCCCTTCCCCCCTCTCTATCACTCTCTCTCTCGCCCTCCCTCCCTCCCTTCCCCCTCTCTCTATCTCTCACTCTGTCTCTCCCCCTCCCCCTCTCTCTCTCGCCCTCTCTCTCGCCCTCCCGCCCCACGTCCCCCTCTTTCTATCTCTCTCTCGCCCTCCCTCCCTCCCCCTATCTCTCTATATATATCTCTCTCGTCCTCACACTCCCTCCCTCTATCTCTCGACTTCCCACCCATCCCCCCTCTCTCTCTCTCGCCCTCCCTCCCTCTCCCCCCTCTCTCTCTCTCGCCCTCCCTCACTCCCACTCTCTATATATAAATATATCTCTCTTTATCTCGCACTCCCGCCCTAACTCCCCCTCTCTCTACCTCTTTCTCTCTCGCCCTACCGCCGTCCCTCCCCTCTCTCTATCTCTCTTTCTCTCGCCCTCCCTCCCTCCCCTATCTCTCTCTCTCGCCCTCCCTCTCTATCTCTCTCTCTCGCCCTCCTTCCCTCCCGCTCTCCCTCCCCCTCTCTCTATCTCCCTCCCTCCCCTATCTCTATCTTTCTCTCTCGCCCTCCCTCCCCCTCTCTCTCTCTCTATCTCACTCTCTCGCCCTCCCTCCCTCCCGCTCTCCCTCCCCCTCTATCTCTCTCCCTCCCTCCCTCCCTCCCTCCCTCCCTCCCTCCCTCCCTCCCTCCCTCCCCCACTCTCTCTCTCTGACTCGCTCTTCACCCCTCCCTCCCCCTCTCTCTATCTCTCTCTCGCATATATATATATATATATATATATATATATATATATATATATATATATATATATATATATATATATATATATATATATATATATATATATATATATATATATATATATATATATATATATATATATATATATATCGCTAGCTCTATCTCTCTCTCTCTCTCTCTCTCGCCCTGCCGCCCTCTTTATTTCCCTCCTTCCCACTCTCTCTCTCTAACCCTCCCCCACCATCCTTCCTCCTACCTCTTTGTATCAAGTCGGATCATTCTTTGTATCAAGTCGGATCATTCTTTGTATCAAGTCGGATCATTCTCATGACATATTTCTAATTCTTATATACTGCAGATTTTAAATGTAAGTTCGGTCGCCGTTTGTTCACACGCCCATGAGTTACCGTCCTGTTGTAGCAGTGACCTACGAACACGGGTCCTATTTCTTTGATCTTCTGCTAGATTTGAGCTGCTTGGGAGGGAGTAGTGGGTGCAACATCGCACTCTCAATCGAAAAAAAATCACGGTTCAAATCCTCATGCTATCGACGCTCGGGAAATTCCGTTCATTCCACTTTGCTCCAGTTCACTCATCTATATAAATGAGTACTATAGATAGAGGTGGATATGGGAATGAATATTATTTGCGCAGTAATTGCAGCGAGGCTGAATACTTCTCAAAGTTCTCGAGTTGGCGGTGGAATGGACAGGTTCGCCGGTGGTGAAGTGTAGACATCTGTCATGGGGTGAAGTGTAGATAGGTCTGCCAGGGGGTGAAGTGTAGACAGGTCTGTCAGGGGGTGAAGTGTAGACATATTTGTCAGGGGGTGAAGTGTAGACAGGTCTGGCAGGGGGTGAAGTGTAGACTGGTCTGGCAGGGGGTGAAGTGTAGACAGGTCTGGCAGGGGGTGAAGTGTAGACAGGTCTGGCAGGGGGTGAAGTGTAGACAGGTCTGTCAGGGGTTGATGCGTAGACAGGTCCGCCAGGGGGTGAAGCGTAGACAGGTCCGCCAGGGGGTGAAGTATAGACAGGTTTGTCAGGGGTTGAAGTGTAGACAGGTCTGCCAGGGGGTGAAGTGTAGACAGGTCTGGTAGGGGGTGAAATGTAGACAGATCCGCCAGGGGGTGAAGTGTAGACATGTCCGCCAGGGGGTGAAGTGTAGACAGGTCTGCCAGGGAGTGAAGTGTAGACAGGTCTGCCAGGGGGTGATGTGTAGACAGGTCTGTCAGGGGGTGAAGTGTAGACAGGTTTGTCAGGGGTTGAAGTGTAGACAGGTCTGCCAGGGAGTGAAGTGTAGACAGGTTTGTCAGGGGGTGAAGTATAGACAGGTCTGTGAAGGGGTGAAGTGTAGACAGGTCTGTGAAGGGGTGAAGTGTAGACAGGTCTGCCAGGGAGTGAAGTGTAGACAGGTCTGGCAGGGGGTGAAGAGTAGACAGGTCTGTCAGGGGGTGAAGTGTAGACAGGTCTGTCAGGGGGTGAAATGTAGACAGGTATGGCAGGGGTTGAAGTGTAGACAGGTCTGTCAGGGGTTGAAGTGTAGACAGGTCTGCCAGGGGGTGAAGTATAGACAGGTCTGCCAGGGGGTGAAGTGAAAGCGCAACGAGCAGTCTCAATGACTGGACACCGCGCTATATAAGAACGTACCTTAACCGTTACAAACCCACATTGGCTGTGTGTGTGTTTTCCGGTGTGTGTTGTAAACCATTCTCGACACGCTGGCGCCGCAGCTACTCAGTTGCCAATGTCCACATATGACCCATCAAAATGGCAAAAACCACAACTTGACATTCGATACAAAAGTCGTGGTTTTAGGGCTGCGCACCTAAAAGCGATAATAAACGGTAAACCACGTGAAACTAAAATCAAGAATATCGTGCCAGTGGTTTACTCAGAATGTATTCTAAAAGTGGGATATTCCGAGCACTTCTCTGGTTGACTGAGGGCTGATATGTTAACAATCTCGACCGATAAGCGCATGCGCAGTTCATGGAATAGTGTATGCAAAATTAATAGATTTTCATTTGGCGCGCGAATTGCCAGAATACCACGCTCGTGACGTAGGGTTAACTAGATGGGGTGTGTTTTCCTAGTAAACCACTGGCATGATATTCTTAATTGTAGCTACACGTGGTCATGTTTCAGTAACTCTTATAGGTGCACAAGCCGGAAAACATTACTTGTTTCCCTTTGTTTTGTCAGCGAAGTGGCTTCAATCGTGGTGTAGCGAGAACAGTGGCGCCACGTGGTAGATTAAGAAGGCGGTAAAATGATATTTAGTTTCAAACATGGCGTAGGCTAGTAGGCACTAATAATAATTCGTGTCTACCCAACGACACATCTCTACTATTTTTAGGCAATGACATGCAGTCGCCCTACTGCAGATACTTGCAATACAGTATTGTATATACCAATTAGTTCATTAAGCGTTGTTATAGTGTACAGCATCATTTTACAAAACTAGAGACCAGAAGACTGAAAGGAAACAAAATAGAAGTGTTTAAAATAGTGAATGGGTATGAGGATATTGATAGGAACATTTTCTTCAAACATAAAGAAGGCAGTAGAACCAGAGGACACAAAGCAGCGTTAGTTAAAGAAAAAACTGTAGGTTGGGCATGAGAAAGTACTCGTTCTCACAGAAGATAATAAATGAATGGAACAAACTGTCAAATGGTTGTGTTAATTCTAGTAGTGTAAATATGTTTAAAAATAAAATTGACATCTATTTGATAAGGGCGGGCTACACGTGAGTAGTAGGCATAGGTACCCTCCTCCCTACTACTTACGTAGATGATAAGGGCGGGCTACACGTGAGTAGTAGGCATGAGGTACCCTCCTCCCTACTACTTACGTAGATGATAAGGGCGGGCTACACGTGAGTAGTAGGCATGAGGTACCCTCCTCCCTACTACTTACGTAGATTATAAAATTGTTGGACTCTCGATAAGACAACTGCTTCCTTGTCCACTTGCCACCCGGAGCTTGTAGTTTTGGATGGCAATCTTGTTAAATACACAATACTCATCATTGGTCATGACAACGGATTGATTTTTGTATTAACATTTTAGGAATTAGAGGATTCAGCGCCGCATCTGCGTTATGTTTTTGCACCGCGTACGAGGAAAACAAAACGTATTGTAGATAGCTAGAATAACTTACTTTTATAATTCAGATGCATCATAGCTTTCATCAATAAATATACTAAGTAGTCGTTGGTTCAACAGACTTCATCAACGTTCACTTCGGAAAGTCTAGTAAAATCCATAACGGAAGTGATTCTTTCATTTCAGCGAATTCCCTAAGGAATAATATATATGTTTTACATGAATAGTACAAACTTTATTCATGCTAGGGTACTCTATCGATTGTTGTCTTAATTGATTTCCTGCCTCTACACAAAACTGCGCAGCTGAGGCTATAATTTTGAAAATCATCTCCATGGCGCAAGGCACTCAGACAGTTGTGGGGACTGGCCTCCCTTACACACAGCGATGTTGTCTCGTTGTTGTCTCATAGTTAGCCACTATTGGTCAACCTAAATCAAAGGTTCATGGAGTTTATTCATAAGGCTCTAAACCACATGTCACCAGTGATAAGCAGTGTTGCTAAATTTTCAATTCAAAATCCACGGTCGAATTGTGGTGGTAACTACTGTAATATACGTTATGAATACAACATGCACGAGGCCGTGTCTGCTGGTGCTATTGGCCGCGTGTGGCAGGTGGACGTGTCCAACGAAAGGATATCTGACGTCAGGGTTCTACCTGACATGATAGAAATTATAAATGGTCTTAAAACATGCGACATTTTTAGCTATGATGATGTTAATGATGTTATTACTGAAATTACTATATTTTAAATATTGTACAATTGCCATTTTAATGTGGGAATAAATATGTTATTATTATTGCGCAACATCGGCTTTATGCGACGCTGTTTAAATTGGATCAAGAGGTTCAGTGAGTCCTAATCATTTTTGGCACCAGGTTTACCAAACAATTGGGTGTTTTAACAAAGAAAGGTTATCTCTCTCTTTCTAAATGACTAATTATTGTGTTATACTTTATGTAAGCAAGGTTCTTTGTTCCTCCAAGACTGTGTACAATAGGCCTATTTAAAAATGAGTTTATTTATGCTAGTTTCTCACATGCCAATCAATCAACATCATTCACCAGATTAGCACTAACAACAAACACAGACGTGTGGTAACACTGAGGCACTCTCAACGTTACGGAGGTTATGCGTCATCTCCTTTGAACTAATTCATATTTGTACCTACAGTCTTACTGCACTGTTAACGTTACTGAGGTTATGCGTCATCTCCTTTGAACTAATTCATATTTGTACCTACAGTCTTACTGCACTGTTAACGTTACGGAGGTTATGCGTCATCTCCTTTGAACTAATTCATGTTTCTACCTACAGTCTTACTGCACTGTTAACGTTACTGAGGTTATGCGTCATCTCCTTTGAACTAATTCATATTTGTACCTACAGTCTTACTGCACTGTTAACGTTACTGAGGTTATGCGTCATCTCCTTTGAACTAATTCATATTTGTACCTACAGTCTTACTGCACTGTTAACGTTACGGAGGTTATGCGTCATCTCCTTTGAACTAATTCATATTTTTACCCACAGTCTTACTAGCTAAGAAGTGAGCGTAATAAAATTTAACATAATTAGTTCTCATGAATCCAGCTCGGCGATAGTCGGGGAGCAGTAAGAAGGTGACATTTATAAATTTGTGAGATATTTCCATAGATTATTCTGGGACAATGTTGCTTACCACTCACTCTGAGTGACATTTGTGGCCACATCCCGAAGGTAAAGACGCACTATGTAGAGGTGCACCTGCTACATAACCACCATACAGATGGATTTCATATTTTCAATAAATAATCTCCTTAACTTCATTTCCACAATCTTCAATTTGTACCAGGAATTAATCAATATCAAGATTTATGTTAGAGCGAGATTTTTCTCAGATGAGTTACAAAAACAGTTTCTACTTCAATAAAGCCTAGAGAACTATTGGAGGTGTCAGGGTAAACAGCCAACAGTTGATGTTGAAGTTCATTACTTCATATGTCAATTTAAATAAAATTTAAGTCTTTATGACAGACATACAGACAAAATTGTTTATTGATACATTTGTACATAATATTACAGTAACAGTAATTAATACATAAAAAAAATTAATTGTGTCTAAATTAGGTATGTAAGCGCATATATCTAGTACAAATTGGATTTGAGAGACTCCTGTTATGACATTACAATAATGTGTAGTCGGATTTTAAATAGAGCAAATATAACGAATATGTAATATTAACAGAAATTCACAAAGAAATCTACATATAAGACAGACTAAAAGGAATATATCTGTGTATGTTTTAACGGAGATTACCCACATAACGTGGACCCAGTAATCAATTAATCATAATAAGATAATACAATCTGAGCATGGAGACATCATATCCATATCCTCCAATGCCACTTCTACCCATATCATATGCCAAGTTTGGAATGAATTAGGGGAGGCTAGTTTTTCAACCAAACATAGACAAGTTGTACACGTTTTGGGCGTTTTTATTGACTAATGCATTCATTGGTGACTGTGTTTAACTTAGTAGAGCTAATGTGGCGATATGTATTGCTTTGAAGCACTTACAATTCCCAAAATATGCAGATGTGCTGAAACTTTGTAAGGCCAAGTAGCTTAAATAAAGCACATTATATTAGTACCCAGCTTATCCAAAAAGACATTTCAAACGCCAGGAATTATGGTGAATGAATTCGCAGTCATGCAAATTTAGATGTACATCATATGTTAAAAAACAAATAACTTAATATTAGAACTATTTTTAAACTAGTGTTTAGAACAAGAGAGATTTGGCTTCATCGGCAGTTGACGTCTATCCCATGCTACCATGTATGCCGTTTCCGGCGGCCTTTGGGAATTAAATGATGGAGTAACTCCATGTTTTGGCAATCCTCACCAGTCTCTTCCAGTCGTGTATGCGCATCACCAAAGAAGACGATAGGTCAGAACCCTAATTCCCCCTTATATTACTAGGAATCACTACATCCCGGCCGCTATGGACCTGTGTCTGTGTTTGTTTCGACGCGCCCAACTGTATCCAGAGTAATTCTAGCTTTTATATATGAACAGACCTCGCCGCACTCTGCTGAAAATGTGGTGTGACGCCTTATTTGTATACGTCAATATGATTTTCTTGTATATTCATAAAATTACAAATCGTGCTGATTACAAAGCATCACTAGAATGTTAGGAATATCCTACATCATATGTTGCGATAGAGTATTGTTAGGGAAATTGATGTAATAAATAAATAATAAATCCGATAATTCTGAAGTTTCAAAAGCTTACAGGTGCCAACATATGTTCTTTGTTATTTGGATTTTGTTTATTTGGATTGCTATATAGTTAGTCATTGTGTGTGCATGCGTGTGTGCACGTGTTAATAAAAAAGAAGTTATGGCGTTCCAAGTAATAACTTATTGCTATCATTTTGTGTTAATCGCGGTATGTTGAACAATGTTTTGGTGACATGCGTTTTATCATTTTACCCAAATTATCCAGAACACCCGATTAGTAGATCCAGGGTCAAATGCAATATTTTATAAGGGCAATAACATACCAAACCGCTAATGGTGGCCCACTGCTCGTTAGCAACGGTAGAAGGCTAACGACCACAGTCTCATAACTTCGCCGATCACCATCAAGACATGCGGTAGCATCCGCGTGTCGTTCAACTTGCACGTTGCACCCAGCGGTAGCATTTCCGGAAAGCGAACAGTGATATGGCGCACCGTCACGTATATGTAAGGGATCATGCCTCAGTTAGACTTCCTGGAATGTAGGGCACAGTAATTTTAGATGTGTTATTTTCAAAAAATCATATCATCTGACATAACTGCATTTGAGCCAGGAACATTGGCAAGTTTGCTGGTAGAACATGTTGGCAATGTAACTGGATTTTTAGATGATTTCAATAGGCGGAAGGATTTTTGGCAATTTTTTCGCAACAAGGCACGTGTGCGTAGTAATTCATGCAGAAATTGGTAAAACAAATTGACGGGTATGGCACGTTCAGGCATTTTAAATGAGTTACAAGTATGAGACTTTGACTAAACTCGATCAGCATGTCAATGAGATGATGGCAACGGCAGGTAAGAAGTTTCAGATTTTTGATGGTCCCGTTTTCTTATAATCGTGCAAAACGTTAACATGGTCGCCAATAGGAAACGTAACAGAAGGCTGAACCCGTAAGTGCATGGAAATTAAACCACAACAACGACGATGACACAAACATCTCGGAAACATTCAAACCCGATGTAAACAGGCACATGTCGATTTTAAAATAGCAGACTGAAAACGTACGTAAATTATATTTTCCTGCTTATTTAGTTAGGCCCACTGGCTCGCCGGGAGCATAGTCATCAATAAAAGCTCTCCACTGGATAATTTTTTGGGTCGCATTCATAAATTAGCTCCCGGTGTAGCACATCTCTTCATTTCAGCTTCAAGGTAACTTTGTCTGGTGTTTCGATGCCGTCTTTTCTGGTCAACCGTTAAAACCCGTCGAGCTAGTTAATCTGGGAGTGCCTCTCGGGGGGGGGGGTACTGCCATACCAAAGCGGTGGGGGCGTGCCGCCAGAGCCACATGGAGCACATGAGAGAGAGAGAGAGAGAGAGAGAGAGAGAGAGAGAGAGAGAGAGAGAGAGAGAGAGAGAGAGAGAGAGAGAGAGAGAGAGAGAGAGAGAGAGAAGAGAGAGAGAGAGAGAGAGAGAGGAGAGAGGAGAGAGAGAGAGAGAGAGAAATCAAGACATTTATGGTCACCAAGAGAGAATTATTGAACATTTATCTAATATCTATAAGTGTAAGGTAAGCCCGGGCGGAACGTTTTCATTGGGAATTTCCTCTTCGATGAAAGAGAGAATTATCAGGTTTAATTGGGGCACAAAGAGAGAAAATAAAAAAAATTTCTTCGGACAGAGAGAGAAAAATGGCCCAAAACAGGGGCATTTGCGCGGCACATACATGTATACCTCAGTATAGGGAGTACCCCCCCGCGGGGGTGCCTCTACTACCCTACTGGCCTCTGGTGGGTGATGCAACTTTAAACGTTACAATAATACGCCTGTTGCTCGAATGTGGGGGGACAACGTACAAAACCTGCCCCCGTCCATAAGGCATTACTGTATAATATACAGTAAATTTGATGGTGTGACTTCCGAGTAACTCACAAGGGGTCACTACTGAACGTTGATCAGAAGCGCTTAACGCAAACTCAAACTAGTCTTACTCAAAAAGTCGAAAAAGGCCGCGTTGTGCTGCCAAAACGGGCCCCTCAGTATTTGCCATCAGACCCCCGCTTTGGTCGGTATGTTGTTGGTATAGGCTTTGCACCAGTATTTGTAAGGTAAACAGGGTATAACAAAGTTATATAATAACAATTTAAAAATAAATAATAATAATAAAAATTAGTAATATAATAACATTAACATAAAAAGGATAATATAATAAGCCAAAACCCGAATACAGAAAACGATTATACGCCATGTTTAAAAACAAGGTTATAATAATAATAATAAAATGACTTCTTTGGCGCCAATATCCTCGGAAAATCCGAGCTCAGTGGCGCAACAAAACCAAAGGATTAGGCATTCTCGTGACCATGTAGAATGCAAAAAGTCGTCAACCGATGGATGGAGGTGCCAAGAAGCTAAGGAGGATAGGCAATTTTGAAAAGATAGGTTTTCAGATTACGGCGAAATGAAGCTATATTTCTTGCTGATTTTACGCTGTCGGGGAGTGAATTCCACAGGGTTGGTGCGGCAACCAGAACGCTCGAGTTCCAGCGTTTGTCTTAACTCTGGGAACCGAAAGTAAAACAGAACCAGACGACCGAAGCTGTCTGGGCTGTCTTGCTTGAGTGAGCATTGAATGTAAATATGCAGGTTGTTTGGTTGAAAGGGCTTGATAGGTAATTGATCTTAAAAATAATGCGATATCGCACAGGGAGCCAATGCAATGATTTTAGAAGTGGCACTGAGCGAGAGAAACGAGGAGATCGTGTAACTACCCTAGCCAAACAATTTTGGACACGTTGAAGTTTGCTAGACAAGGTGCTGTCGAAAGGGGCAGATGCGAGTCAAAGCTTGTTGGCAGGAGAGGTCTCTGTCAGTCGTAGTCATATGTCGTTCTACTTACGAACCGGGGGAGGGGACGTGTGGTTCTACTTACAGAAGGATTAGTATTAGCCGGCTGCTAATACTTCAGTCTTTACATTGACACTAGTCCCGATGTAGGCCCATATTACTTACTTGACTTGACTTAAAAGCATAGGCCATAGTGACCCTTCGCTGTCCCCCGGGAAGTAGCACCCTTAGCTGTCCCCCGGGAAGTATAGCACCCCGCGCTGTCCCCCGGGAAGTACCACCCCTCCATGGCATGCCGCTCTGCTGTCAATAGCGGGAGCCCAGTATCTTTCCTGATCTGGTCACTCTAACTCTTCAATGGCCTTCTTCTCTTCCGCTGTCATTTGAAGTCTTGATTGTATGCTTGCCTAACGATGTTAATTATCTCTTTGCATACGGCAAACATGGCCAAACCACACGAGTCTTCTGTGTCTGATGACATATGTGATAGATTCGGGGCTAATGGTGTCTTCCCTCATCTTGATATTGTGTAGTCTGTCCATCCTGATAACACCTGCAGGCAGCGCATCTCAAAACCTCAAGAGATTGAACCTCTTGTGATCGTAGCGTCCAAGCATCCGCATCATAGATTGTTATTGGCAGTAGAAGGGCTCCGTGTAATCTGTCCTTCAGTCTTATTGAGATGCTTCTGTTGGAAAATACGCTATTTCTGTGTGTACCAAAGGCTGTCGATACGCTACGCGTCGACTAACGTCTCTCTCCGTATAGACGGTACTGTGCTACCCAAGAAACAGCACTCTTCCAAAGTTTCGAGTTCTTCACCTTCCAGAGTACTACACTTCTCCGATGAAGTGACGACCTTGCATTTGGAGAAGTTGATTTTCATACCCCATTTCCTACACGCAGCTTGTAGTTCTTCAGTTGAAAGATGTAGCTACTCGAACACGGTGGACATAATTGTTGTGTCATCTGCATAACTGATGTCAAAGCTGAGGTTGGTATCTAGCTTGAATTTCTTTCATAAGCTCTTCAGGTCTGCCATGACGAACTCCAGGAACAAACTGAACAGGATAGGTGATAACAAACAGCCGTCTCACTCCTATTTCCACTCTGAACCATTAGTTGACCATTGATGACGACTGCACATTCAACATGATCATGCATAGCTTCAATTAGTGATGTAATCTTGAGATTCACGCCAATAGACCTCAACATCTTCTACAATGTCCCTCTGTTCTTCCTGTGTCCAAACTGCTGCTTTGACAGATGCATGTGTGTCAATGTTGTCATCTTTCCTCATGCAGTAGGCTGTTTTCGGACAGTAAGTAAGGGAAAACATGGGTAACGTGTGGACAATGTACGTACGGCGTGGGCACACCAGTATGCCCACTGTGCATTGTACGAGTGTGGACAAGCTGCTGTCGAAATGTGTGATGACGGCGTGATACTAGTTAAAGTGGATGTGAAGGGACAGGGGCGGATCTAAGCTTAGAATTGTTGACGGGGGGTCTCAGTCAGTCGTAGTCATGTCGTTATAATTACGAACCGAGGGGGGGACGGGACGGAACGTGTCGTTCTACTTTCAGAAGGGTTGTCCTTTACCGTAATATTTGCTAAAATCCCCCTTCATGGCCTGGGGGGTCTTGAGACCCTTAGACCCCACTGGATCAGCTGCTAGGAGGGCTCATTTTGCACGAATATTATTAAACATACAGATAAAACCAAAGAGAACAACGGTCTAATGGCGTCTTCCCCTAAATACGTCACTGGACAACTGTACTGGTAGCCAAATTTGGCCGGCAGTCAAATGGAATATACATAGCCGAAATCGCATTCCTGTCCACACGGAGTACCCGCCTATTCTGATTATTTATTATTATCGTCACTCATATGAGCGCTCCGGGGTCCAGAAGCGAAACAAAATACGCTACTGGCGGCCAACTCGACATAGACGTTTAACTAAGTGCTTCACAGCCCTGGCTAGTCAAAAGCAAACCCCCATTTGTGCACTAAGCATATATACATTAAAAACGTATTACACATGTTCCAGCTTATTTTGAAACTGAATTTATTGTATGTTCATGACATCCGTCAAATTATCTCACAATTCGCTCTGTGGATCAGGTTGCTTTAGTGGAAATCGGGGGTGGATCCAGTAAAAGTAACAGCCGTCAATTACGTTCCGTGTCGGACTCGCTGTGCAGTTGCGATCGGTAGGTGTTAGCAGTTTGGTTGATATATTTTTTTGCGGATTACCCCAGCATTGCTGTCAGTATTGAACCATGGATATTAACTACACAGGCACGTCATAAGGTAAGCATTACCAGCGACTCAAATCGTCCAGAGATCGTTATAATAGGGGGTGCAACCGACAGGATCGCGTAGCCTCGTACCCGTGACTGTGAAGTACGAAAGGGGTGTGTATGGAAATTCGGATTATTTGGCTTGCAGCGAGTGTGTGCCTGGGCAGACTCGGGGTAGAGTAGCAACGTTCATGTTAGTGGGAAGCGCAGTAGAATTGTTGTTAACACCGTTTCGGATGTGCCGTCTTTGAATCTTGCTGACGTACACACGCGATCGCTCGCTGCACATCCGACCGCGAAGACAGCGTCAGCGGTCAATATGGCTACCGACGAGTTCTCAGGCGTGTTTGTGTTTCGTTGTAGTAAAACTGATAGCGACTGACACCTAACCCCCGTCGGGCATTCCAACGGACAAGTGCTCGTGTGGGATCGCATATCTTCACCCCTGTCCCATGTCGTCTCGGTGATATCGCATCTTCACACCCCACTCTCGCTGTCAAAACATCACACAACTGTACTGCCTACTCTACTGGTATTTTCCAGGACGACTACTGTTCCCAGAAGCTTTTTCGCATGTCAGCTTCGTTGTTCTGTTAACAAGCTTTGACCCCCAAAAAGGTTACTGGTTGTATGCAGATGTACACTGCATTTGAATTAGCACTGACCATTAATTTTCATACTATTCAGAGCACTATACAGTGTTGTCTTCAATGTTGTCATCATCCCGTGCTGGTCCAGTCCTGCAGCGTGTCACTGTTCACTTCCAGTGGCAGTCTCCTCGGTGGGTTCCTGTCTACCTCAGCATGCCTCTGTTCCTTACGTGTCTCCTCAATGGGTGCCTGTCTACCTCAGCATGCCTCTGTTCCTTACGTGTCTCCTCAGTGGGTTCCTGTCTACCTCAGCATGCCTCTGTTCCTTACGTGTCTCCTCAGTGGGTTCCTGTCTACCTCAGCATGCCTATGTTCCTTACGTGTCTCCTCGGTGGGTTCCTGTCTACCTCAGCATGCCTATGTTCCTTACGTGTCTCCTCGGTGGGTTCCTGTCTACCTCAGCATGCCTCTGTTCCTTACATGTCCCCGGCTTTTCATTTAGTGTTAGTGGTTTAAACATGTTAATATAAACGGATGGACTTTCGGTCGAGGGGACCAGGGTTCAAAACCACCTGTGGTAGAGCGTCAGACTTTTCGGTCGAAAGGACCTGGGTTCTTGGGCAACTTCGTTTACCCCACTTAGCCTGTCTCTTTTGGAACAGACAGTAAAAGCTGTTGGTCCCTTCTATCTGTTGTCTATGCCAGGGGAAGTAAAAAAAAACCCACACAGGGAAATGTAAAATACCTGCTGTGGACTCACTAATTCTAGAGAAGGAAAACTCTGAAAATAAACCAATCCTATGTTAGCTCAAGACAGAGCTGTTTGGAGTTAAATGTCATAAGTCAAAAGCTGTTGGTCCCTACTTCCTGGTGAAGTAAAAGATCTCATCATCCCACACATTGATTAAATTTGACCCACAGAGCTGATGATCTCAATCTCTAAACTGCTATTGGCGTCAATTCCTCAAAATCCTGACACAAGGACTGCCAATTATCAAAGTAGAAGTAATAGCTTCTACCATAAAATCTATGCTTATTATGATTACTGAAGCTTATGTGGCAATATATGAGTTTCACAGAAAGTACACACAGCTTCGCTACTAGCAACCCTTCTGCTGAGTCGCTGACACCATGCAGACATTTTGTAAAGCTAATGCTTGTGCAAATTTGTTTATAAAATTAACAGATCAGTAGGATGTTTGAAAAATGTCATCGTCACATGACATGGACGCTGGGGATGGCAGGTCAGGGCAATAGTATTCTTGGGGGTCAGTTATGTTAGCATGTCAGCTTGCCCACATTGTTGGGTAGTAACTTCAGGCCGAGCATAGCTTTCCTGGTTATCACACTGAATCACGGAGGCTTGGAAGACATACAGGTGTGTTGCTTCTTGTTCGAGATAAAAAGAACGACGAAGGGGTGAATATACCATTATAAAATTCTCACCCGGGGTGTTTATTTTATAGAAATACGAAGAGACATGTATTTTGGTTGTGGAGGGGATGGAAATTTGATCGACATGCAGTACGGCAGCTCTGTAGCAGTTACCTGGGCGTTGGTTTACTTTGTGTGCTGCACAGTGCACACTAAGGTAATTCAATCGGAATAAAAACACCAGTCCTGGGTAGCTTTTAGGCATAAATAGATGGTCACAAATCACAATAGATTCATCAGTCCAATCTAGGCCAGCCCTCTTTTGTGTTGCAAACACAAACTGACAGGGCTGGTTTATGGTAGTGACACTATTACTAATACTGTACATGACGGCATAGTCATTGCGTAACACAATATATCAGTGAGTTTCGTGAGGGACATTTTTGTTAAGAAAAAGCCTTATGCAACTAACATAATGATATGAGCAACTAAGTGAACTGAGATGGGTAGTTCTTTTAGTGCTATAGTTGTTATGACTAAAGAAAGCTTACAGGCATTGATTTCCATGGGAAATTAGCACTACTTAGTAGTCTGGAGGACTGCTCATAATTGGGAGTTTGCAGACAAATTTGGGAATCTGTACTTTTCAACAGCATCCAGTCACCATGTGGCGCCACTGTTGTGTCAACCGGGGTTGGGTCATTATTTATTTTCCCCATTGACGACAATGTTAAGGTTTTTTAACGCTGATTGCAAATTTATATTTTTAATATACTGAAAACGAACTACGTTAATATCTATTATTTCACCAACCTGCTGGAGAAAATTCGTCAACGTTTTAATTTTGCTCCAGAAAATCGACTTACAAGATGCTCCCTATCAAATGGCGTCCAAAACAACTACATCAAGTTTTCCGGGTACGAGTCAACCCTCTCTTCAAGGCTTATAGACTCGGTGTATGTGCACACGTGCTAAAGTACTGTAAGAGAAAGTAATAAAATATTTGGAAGAAAGAGAAAAGATGATAGCGTGCGTGTAGAACTGCAGTTTGAGGAGAGAAAAGGTTGATAGCGTGAAAAATGCAATATCAATTAATGTTGCGAGCTGGAGATCTTCTGTCTGAAAATTTCCAAACTTGGTGCTGTAGCTGCGTTGGCTGGCAGGTTATTCCAATTGGCTATTGTACGGGGTAAAAAGCTATACTGGATGAATTGCTTAGTGATTAGGGGGAGTTGAAAAGCTTCAGAATGCGTGTGTCGGGTGGGTCTCACCAGGGGTATAAGTTGGAGGAAGAGGTCCAGGGCGACTATGCCATGCAATGTCTTATAAAACATGACAAGGCGGATGTCGGTTCTTCTTTGTTGGAGGCTGCGTCAGTGCAAGTGTTTGATCATATTGATGACACTTCACACACAAGGGATCCTACAGTCACTGACACACGCATAAAGTGACAGCCAGCCAGTAGAAATTTTTATCTGGGCACAGTATAAGTGTTGTCATCCTCAAACATGGCCATATCCCGGTTAAAAAATTATTTAACAGGCAGCAACGAATTGCCAAAAGGGGGACTGTCTCAAAATCTCTGGCACTCTATTCGTATGCCATGAACCCAAAAGTGAAGCTGTGATTTGTCCCCCAACTTCTTGGCCTGTAAT
Organism: Lamellibrachia columna; assembly: GCA_963662155.1. Classification (NCBI taxonomy): domain Eukaryota; kingdom Metazoa; phylum Annelida; class Polychaeta; order Sabellida; family Siboglinidae; genus Lamellibrachia; species Lamellibrachia columna. The sequence continues at coordinate 22,995,933 of OY759268.1, forward strand.
CTATAATGGCACCCAAGTTGGATCGCATACGCCATGCTCATGAGTATGTTTGAACAAATACAAGCATTTATGACCATTCAGTAGAGCTAAGAGCTGATTCATGAAGGCAGCGTACACTCGTGTTAACAGACCATTGTCTGTATTGAAATCTACTTGTGTAATAATAATAATAATAATATTTAACTTCTATAACGCCTAAACCCTCAGGAACCTGATACTAGAAGCGCAACAAAACAGAATCATTAAGCATAATCATGAACAGGGACTCGCAAAAGTCATTATCAGAAGGTAGCTATAGTTTCAGATGTTTTCAAAGTGATGGGGAGTTCATTCTAGACCCTATGCGCAGCGACAGAGAAGTTAATTGTAGAGCTGTCTAGGGATATTGTAAAGATGCAGGAGACTAGCCAAGTAGGGTGGTGGTGGTTGTTGTGTGGATAGAGCATGATATGTAAGAGTGGACAGTTTAAAATTGATTCAATAAGTAACAGGAAACCAGTTTAACTGTTTAAGTAGTGGTAGTGATGGTGAAAAATGAGGCACCCTGAGTACCAAATGTGCCAAACAATTTTGTACTGGATTTATCATCTTCTAAAGGTCTTTGTTAGGAGTCCACAGGATGCAGCAAGGTGTCTCGGACTCACAGACTCGCGGGAAAATCAAAGTCTGGTTTTTAAGGTTGCTTTGTTAGTAGTAATTATTCAAAGAATGAATTAATGTCGCCATTATTGGTAGTATTTGTTTGTGGTTGGTGAAATCTACTGTGTATTGCTGCTGCGTCATTCTTATGTTTCAGTCTGTAAGATTGTCTGCTTGAGGAGCGGTGGTCTAATGGTTAGAGCAACCGCCTGTCGATTGAGAGGACGGTGGTTCGATTCCACCTGCGCTGTTTCGAAGCTTGGGCAATTTCATTTACCCCATTTTGCCTGTATCTTTTTGAAGAGACAGTAAAAGCCATTGGTCCCTTCTATCTGGTGTCTATGCCAGGGGAAGTAAAAGACCCCACACATTGATAAAATTGGACCCACAGACCTGGTGATTTAAATCTCTAAACTACTATTGGCATCAAAATCCTGACACAAGGACTCTGCCAATTATCAAATTTGAAGTTACAGTTGCTACCGTAAAGACCTTCCGCATTGTACGGATTTCTCGTAAGGAACATGGATTTTGGGAGGTATGTGGTCACATCCCATTTTTAAACGTAATGGAAAATTTTATGGAAACACTGATAAAGTACATTAGTAATTTCTTCTGTTCATCAAACAAGTATAGAATTGAATGACAAATTTATGAAGGCAGCGTGGTTGATGCAGAAACAGTTTTGATTTCCTGGGGAAACCTAACGGATTTTGTAGATATGTTTCGTAGCCCGATAGATGCCAACACTCGGTTGGAATAGGAATGTAGGCCAAACAAATAAAAAACTGAAAAATTTTGTTTCACAGATTTGTGAGACTTTATACAGAATTTTAAGTGAGAATTACGGATTTCAACCACAAAAATGTGGCTGTTTTTGCTGACATCTGGTTGAGCCTGTGTCATCTGTCACACCAGGTGCCATGTCATGTCACCAGACTCCGTTTACACTGACATGGAGAAGATGTTTCTGAGAAACTGTCAAGACAGAAGCAGACAGGATACCTAGATCTGGGGTATTAGACTGCTTCAGATCCTGTGCATTGACCTTTGGGGTAACTAGTTCATAAAGATTCCAATGTGGGGCAGAACCCTAGCTATAGGTGTTCAGAATAAGATAGGAACCCTGGTAAGTTGAATCTCTAATGTAATAACTTGACTTGGTTTCTCTCTATTTTCGTTAGTGTATTCGACGTAGTGCGCTTGAAAAAAATCTACAAGGAATCTTCTTATAAGCATACACCAAAAATTTTTCTCTAGGCAATAAGTTAACTGTTTAACACCAGTGGTGTCATTTTGTGACTAGTGTAGAACGTTTCGCAACTGTTTAACACCAGATGGCAACACTAGTTGCTCCACACTAGTCAAATTATTAAATTATGGATCCTGCTGATTAAAAAAGGGGGTGTATGCTAATTAGGGTGTGTACGTTTAATAGGTCGAATACACTATTTCCATCATTTTCTTTGGTAAAACCAATTTTAATTGACGTCTGTTCTGTTGAGATTACAAATATTATAGAACTTCTGTGCAGAATGTGTCAACAATATGGATTTCAAGTTTCAACCAAAAATGCAACAGGTCTGTCAGTGTTAAGCATCCCACAACACATATTTATTTGAAGGAAAATGCCACCCTATACAAATCTTATTTGGCATTATACAGTTATTAGATTTTTATACATTTATGCCGGACTATATTCTCTGATAATCGTGGCTAATTCTGGAGCTGCATGTGGCTCTCTCTGATGGCCAAGTTGTCATCAATCGAACGACAGTCGTGAATTTAGCTGGAATCTATGCTTCCGAGGATCCTAGATTTTAATGCTGAAGCATTAGATTTCTATGATTAGGCGAATTGATCGGAATCCTTAGTTCTTGGGAGCTCGACATGGTATATTATTAGTTAAAATGCCATTACCATCGTATAAACTGACTGTAAATGGCCGTCGTGCGCAGCACCTCAAAATGGTCGTAACTGGCTGGCGGCAGTTTCCCCTGAAACGGGCTTGCGTGTTCCATACAATAAAACTTTAATATCCATTTAAAAATAGAAAATTCCCCATTTTGTTGCAGGTATAAAATGCGGTTACTATATCTGCAGCGATGCGAATATGCACAAAGTTTATGCATATTCGGTGGGAAAAAATCCGAAATACACGGCAATCCGCGTATATATCCCCCGTGCTGTTATTTGGCACTATACTATTATTAAATTTGACCAATTTGCCACCCTATACAGTTATTTGGCCTAGATAAATTATTTGGCACACGAGAGTAATGGTTAGCAAACAGTTTTCAAGGCATGGAGATTGTTACCACTTTAACACAGCTTCGTCATACCAGTAACAGTTACCTTATTCATGTGTCAGTGTACATACCTACCCAATCTGACTGAACTATAGAAAATGCAAAATCTGACCATAGTTAAAATGAATAGGCTTGCATTTTATAAAGTAAATAGTTAATGTTAACATAATTTATTCATTGTCATCATCATGCTTGCTGTCAGACGATCACTAACATCCCATAATTTTAAACATCCAACTCACGTATCGGATAGTAGCAAAATAATGTGTGCAAAATGTAGTTCCTCGTAAATACCTGAAAAATTGCAAAGACAAACTCATGCTTGTGAGCATAGGTTTAAGGTTGTTGGTGTAGCTGTCGGCACACTTGCATTAACACATAGCGCCGTAAGCGGTGATGTTATTGTACTATGTTGGTGTAGCTGTCGGCACACTTGCATTAACACATAGCGCCGTAAGCGGTGATGTTATTGTACTATGTTGGTGTAGCTGTCGGCACACTTGCATTAACACATAGCGCCGTAAGCGGTGATGTTATTGTACTATGTTGGTGTAGCTGTCGGCACACTTGCATTAACACATAGCGCCGTAAGCGGTGATGTTATTGTACTATGTTGGTGTAGCTGTCGGCACACTTGCATTAACACATAGCGCCGTAAGTGGTGATGTTATTGTACTATGTTGGTGTAGCTGTCGGCACACTTGCATTAACACAGCGCCGTAAGTGGTGATGTTATTGTACTATGTTGGTGTAGCTGTCGGCACACTTGCATTAACACATAGCGCCGTAAGTGGTGATGTTATTGTACTATGTTGCGTTCTTAGTAATATAAATATGCGTAACTTTTGCCGTCACACCGAAGCCGAGTGGCATTAAGCCGTTATGCTGGTGTTTGTTATGATCGCGATCTGTTTCAGACATTAGATTTAAATATTATGCGTTCCTGTGTAGCAATAATGTTAAACTTTGTAAACATAAAATGGTCATATATATGTCAGAACTGTGGCTATGTAAAGGGGCTTTTAAATGAGGAACGGTGACAGCGCGTTCATGTTTTCAACGGAACAGGGTTGCTGTCCTAGTGAGTATGCAAGTTTCTAAAATACTACATGTGCCACCTGGTGACTACATTGGCAGTGGTTGTACGGCGGAAAGAAAGTGGTGATACGTGTGACATCGAACAAAATTATAGATTCCATTAAACGTTATTTATTTTTGGTGTCAACAAGTCAAAACCTTTCAGTCTTTTTATTACAATGAATAGTATGTTTTATATTGTTTTATATAACGGCATGAACTTGTCCGGTGGGACAAATGTCCAGGATTATGTACTTGTCCTACGCTGATAGCTACTTATCCCAGACAAGCATTAATATCGAGCCCTGCTATTCATATTCTGCGAAAGTGGAACATTGATCTGTCCCATTACGTTTGAAGATAACACTATGACACAAGTCAATTTATAAAGATGAACTGGATATCACTTGAATATACCCTTAGAAAATAAGTCTCTGGCCATTTTGCTATTTTTAGTAACCACTGATAGAAATACTTATATCAAATCAAATATTTAAAACTAGCACAGTGAACTGTTTGAAAAAGGTGTAACCTTGCATTGAACTTACTCCAGGCCTGAAGTTGCAGCAATCATTTCTAATTTGGCCCATGTGACCATTCCATAAGGTCATTAAAGTGCAGACATACACACACTTTTGTATAGAGATAGGTTTATCTGTGTTGAACCTTGACATCAAGGTAGATCAGATGTTTTATTGCCTTGTAAGACCACATTATGTCTATTAGTTCACAGCTGGTGAAGCTGTTAAATTTAGGATAATGACTCCTACATGGGTTCTATTCAGCATACAGAGAGCACCAGGGCGCATGATCCTAGTGCATAGTTAGTAAATCAACCAGGCACCCCCAGACAAGGACTGATGTGTGCAGCTAATAGTTGACACTAGCAGAGTTGGGGTCAAATATGCTAGGCTAGTGCTACTGGTGGCCTTTTGGGCCATTGGCCACATGGCATTGGATTTGGCTAAACAAACGTTACCCATTTGAGCTAATTTGGCCACCATAATTTTCATTGAAAAGTGTGCAGAATACATGAGTGTTTGTTGTTGTCTTGATGCATGTTAAAAATTTGGTTACAGCGATTTGTATTTGGCTAAACAAAGATTGGAGGTTTTAGCCAAAATAGCTAAACAGTTTACAACATCAGAGCTAGCCCAGATGTGTATTAATAAAAAAAATTTTGCATATAACATTGTATGTAATATATCATGTAACATAACTCCTTATGGCGTGAGGAGTCACGCCATAAGGAGTTATGTTATATGTAAGAAGCCACTTTAGAAGATATTAAATTCACAGTTAAACTAGTTTCAATGCTGCCAGCTGTCTGTCAAGGTGTGTATGCTGCCCTGTTAAATTCGCTCCGTGTTGTGCCTAACGGTCATACTTGCTTCTGTTTGTTCGAAAATAACTCTGAGTACGGCGTATGCGATCTGGAATGGGCGCCATCTTAGATTATGGGCTAGGACGTTGATACAACAGTGGCGCCACCTACTTTGTTGTTCATATTTGGTCAAGAATATTACAAAATTATGTAGTAACTTGTATTTGGTATGTCAGATCTTCTGGAACATGAACATTTTAGGATCTTATAATTGGTAAATGCATACCTACCTAACATACTTACCTAACATAACCCACCTCACCTGTCCATCATGTGTTTTAGCCAATAATTATAATACTGTATAAAAACATAAAATATGTTTATTAACATAATAGAATATGTAATTGCTAGGTTGTATTGCATATTTGAATTTAACCTTGAGGAATTTTATTAGACCACACATCTTTGTGTTTTGTCAAGTGCACATTTGAAATGTTAAGTAGATCGAATTTGGGTTTGAATTTTTTAAACGTATTTGTATGTCTTTGACCCCAACCCTGGACTGGGGTCAAGGCCTATATACAGCGCAGTTACAGTAAGTAAACCGCCAGACACTACACACAAGGACATGTATGTATGTGTGGCTGACAGTGGCATGTGTAGGAATGTCCAATGCAAATGTTGTTAGAAGAATGTCTGGTATGTCACTGCTAATGAATTAATGACTCTCAGTAGTAACCACTACTGCCATCTGGTCTTTATTTAATGCATTATTTACTTCTAGTGGTCTTCAAATAGCATGCATGTGTATCTGACTGTCTGTGCATGTTGTTTGAAACTATAATATTGTGGTAGTTTTTGACATGGCCCCCTACTGGATGACGTGAGAAACTGAAGCAGCTGCCTGAGAAGTCAGGGGAGGTTAGCTGGTGTGAGATGTCTGATTGACCTATCTCTCTCTACCAGTGGCCTGATGGGGGCTGACAGAGTTATGTTACCCCCCTGTAAACAACCTGCTCCCACCTACTCACTCCACTCACCCTGTAGCAGAAAAAAATTCTGGCAACATAATATTAATTAATAATAATCATACGCACATTTATACTATAAAGTAGGTTGTGGTTGTGTCTGTAGTTCCTTTGTAGGGGGGTCCAGGGGCCCATGGGGTTGGTTCATTCTGTAAAAAACCCTAAAAAATTCCCCTGGGTAGTGCAAGGGGTCATAAGCTTTTGCATTGGCTACCTTTCTGCTGTACTATTCCATTTAACTCAACTAGTACATTATATTACAATGCAACGTATTACACCTGTATATAGATTCCAAACTATATTGGCCAAAGTATATAATTATAACATACTGTTCAATATGATGTCCAAAACATGGACATCATATTGAACGTCATGGTTCATTTGCTATTAAACGTCGCCGGCCACACATTACGAAATAATTGCATTACATAGTACACTTGCATTATTAGTTTAGCAAACAATTTAGCTTTGATTTATGTCAGATTTCTTTATAAACATTGAACAAGCAACCTGCGTAACTCGGGCTTAGAAGCAACTTTGGACCACCGTAAAATTGCACCAAAGAGACGTTGCATAAGTTAAAAAAACTGCATAAAAACAGTGCTAATATAAATACTGGGGACATGTCATTATTTTATTTCCGGGGTCATGTCATACATGTGAAGTGCCAGTGATTTTGAGAAGGTGCCTTATGATTTATTTGCTTGCAGAAAAAATATATGAAGATTACGACAGTGATGCTGATCATATGGTAACATTTCTGGTGGCTAGCTGACTGCATATAGGCCGGTCAGTGATGTAAGGATCCCCTGCATATTTAGAAAAAAATCCTTTTGTTTTTGATAAATTAACATGTAACAAGGAGCGTCTCCAGTGTTGATTATTTCATAAAAAAATTGTAGGATTTGACGAAAACTCTATAGCGTGTCAATGACATGACATTATGATAAAATCTGAATCGTTATCTTTCGTAGTTCAGCAATTGAAAACGTTGACATGGTCACATGTGGAAAATAAATAGTGATCTGACCCAAGTTTTATGGTGAGACTGATAACAAAATGGGGCAGAGGTGAGTGCTTTGGAGGCTAAATTTGAAGTCATTGAAAGAAAATTGCATTATGGGTTCAATGATGCTCAGCAGTAGTGATTTTGTTTACATTTGGAAAGTCGTTTTGATAGTTGTCTCTTCAATTTATGTGATAATATAATTGTTTTTTCCATGCCTATCGGGCGTTAGTCAAGTTATTTACTAATGTAATAGTTAGTACATAAGTTAGTAAATAGGTCACGACAAACTAAGACAGTGTTTTTCACATGGTTTGAGATAACATCTCAGCATGTTGTATGAATGGTATTTACCTAATTACCCCTGAAGGAATGAACATAACAAGCCCCAGGGGGTAACATAACATACCCCTTCATGGGTACTTACAACTTACTGGCAACTCAGCTTATACATTGTTACTGGGACTGATAAATTCATATTAATTAAATGCAGTTTAGCTACTTTTCTTTATCACAAATTGTTGCTGGATGGAGCTTTTGAGACCGTCTCGGTCCTTTCATCAGAATCAGTCTGCGTGTCATGTGACACAGGTGGGGCGTGGTGGTGGAGAGGTTAAGACATCAGACTCTCAAATGAGAGAATCCAGGTTCAAATCATCTTGCTGTCATTTCAATTTGTTCCACTCCACGTTGCTTCAGTCCACTCTGTTATATAAATGAGTACCTGGCTATAAATAGCGGTGGACATGTGAACAAATAGACTTTGTACAGTAATTGCAGCATGGCTGAATGCTTCCCAGAGAAGTCGAGTTGCTGTTGGAATGGACAGGTCTAACGGGGGTGAAATGTAGAGTGGTTCTATGGACTGGATACTGCGTTATATAAGAACCTTTATAACACCTTGACAAACTTAAATGTAACTGAAATCCTTGAAAGGAACTAACTCACTGGTCTTTATTTGTGTACATGTCATGAATCCAGAAATTACGGCCTGACCCCTGCATGTCAGAAGAGGTGAAACACAGTGATGCAGAAAGAGATTAGTATCTCTGCTGGTTACAGTCATGTCAGATAGATGGCTGTCATTTCAACTGATGCTTCCTGTTAGGATCATAGTCCTACTGCAGGCTTAGGCTTCAGATCAATCAACATGTGGTAAAAATAGACAACACCAGGAAGTGTTTCTAGGGGGGTGGGAGGGGGGGGCTGGATTTCACCATTCATGCCAGTGATTTTAAGATTGCCCATTTTGGCAATTTTTTGCTGCCTGTAAAATTATTTGAACAGGGATATGGCCGTATTTGAGGTCTGTGACTTGCACTGTGCCCAGATAAAAACGTCTAGTGGATGGCAGGCTAGATATGTGCATGTGTCAATGAATATAGGATCCCATGAAGACACGATAATTGTTTTGGACGCCATTTGACAGGGAGCATCATGTATGTTGATTTTCTGGAGGGAGAAATGACAGAAGTTGAAAAATGTTGTCCAGCAGGTTAATGAAATAATATATACTAACATGGTTGATTTTCAGAATATTTAAGATATAGATTTGTGAACATTAACATTTTCAGCAGTGGGAAAATAAATAGTGATCTGTCCCCAGGTGTGAGACCACAATGGCTACTGTGGTCAGTGAGTGGTCAGTGTCTGTTGTCATTGCCATCGACTGAAGGTTCTAAATTGTAATGCAGAAGCACAGAAAACATTAATCTTACTCACCGATGCGAAAGTGCTTGACAAAGATTCACACATCAAGCTTTTCCAGGGACCGTTTGTGTGGGTTAATTGTCATAAAATATTCCAGGTTTCTCAGATGCCGCCGCAAAACTACGTTTTTTTCTGAGCAACAAGCGATAAACAAGATCTGAATGGCACCTGTTTTTTACATTTCTGCTGAGGGGTGTAAGAAATACACTTGGTAACCGTCTGAAGTTGTTGAAGACTGAGAATAACCCTTTTTGTAGTCCCTAACACCTCCATCAGCGTACTAAAAAACCTCATTGGTCGTTTACCTTTCATGAGAAACCAGGATTTTGTTTTGCTTAACGGTGAGCGGATCCTAACTGTGATTGGTAGCCAGGAAGTATTTCTAACACAGCTCCACCACTGTGTAGATTTAACAAGATTTAACAAGATTTGCCATCCAAGCCAAAGGCCCAGATGGCAAGTGGACAAGGAAGCCATTGGCTTATCGAGAGTCCAACAATGTTCATCTACTTATAACCCGCCCTCCTGAGATATGTGTCAACCTTGTTTTTAAACATATTCACGCTGCTAGCAGTTACACAATCTGTAGACAATTTGTTCCATTCATTTATTGTCCTCTGTGAGAACGAGTGCTTCCTGATGTCCAATCTACATTGATCCTTTACTAATTTTACCTCATGTCCTCTAGTTCTGCTATCCTTCTTGAGTGAGAAAAACATATTTCTATCAATATTTTCATACCCATTCAATATCTTAAAAACTTCAATCTGATCTCCTCTTAACCTCCTTGTCTCTAGAGTTGTTAAACCACATTCTTTCAGGCGTTCTGCATAACTAAGGTCTCTCAGTTCTGGAATCATTTTAGTTGCTCTCCTTTGTATGCATTCAAGCGTATCTATATCTTTCTTACGATATGGTCTCCATGCTTGTATACAGTATTCTAAATGAGGTCTAACTATTGCTTTATAAAGAGGTATAATTAACTTTTTTCCCTTGTATGTTATGTTTCTTCTAATCAATCCAAGAATTTGATTACCCTTTGAAGCTGCAATACCACACTGCTCTGAAACTTTCATATCAGCGCTTATTGTAACTCCTAAGTCCTTTTCTTTTACAGTAGTACCCACAACAGTATCTCCCATTTTATAGTTTACATTCAAGTTCCTATGTCCTGTATGTAGGCATTTACATTTCCCAAAATTGAACAACATCTGCCATTTCTCAGACCATTTCACTAATCTGTCTAGATCGTTTTGTAAATGTTGTTTATCACCATCAGTATTAACCTTTCTAAACAGTTTTGTGTCATCCGCAAATTTCAGTACGTTACTTGTTATACTGTCGTCCAAGTCATTGATATAAATTAAGAATAATATAGGTCCTAATACTGATCCTTGAGGTACCCCACTCAAAACCGATTTCCAATTTGAAACTTCTCCATCTACTACAACTCGTTGTCTTCTGTCAGTCAGCCATTGTTCTATCCAGTCAGTTATGCTGTCCCCGATACCATGGGCTTTTAATTTAAGTAGTAATCTTTGATGTGGCACTTTGTCAAAAGCTTTCTGAAAATCTAAGTAGATAATATCTACTGGCGATCCCACGTCTATCCACTTAGTGATTTCTTCCAAAAAACATAACATATTTGTTAAGCATGACCTCGCTTTAAGGAATCCATGTTGAGATGAATTTAATAATTTATGCTTAACGAGGAATTCCACCATATGGTCTTTAATTAACCTTTCTAATAATTTACAAATCACTGACGTTAAACTCACTGGTCTGTAATTCTCTGACTTATTTCTCGAACCCTTTTTAAATAATGGTATGATGTTTGCTTCTTTCCATTCAAACGGAACAACTCCCTCTTTTAATGACAAGTTGAATACTCTTGCAAGTGGTATACTGATTTGTTCTACTGTTTCCATTAGTAATTTTGGAGGAATCCCATCCACTCCCGGTGATTTGTTATCTTTCATTGCCTTTATTTTCTTAGCTACCAATTCTGGAGTTACAACTAACGGACCTAAATAGTCAGATTTAGCCCCCTGAAATTTAGCATCAGCAACTGGTAATGAACTAATATCTTCTTTGGTAAACACTGAACTGAAGTAACCATTTAGGTCTTCCGCCATTAAATACCCCTGTGATATTATATTTCCAGCACTGTCTTCTAGAGGTCCAACCTTGTCTTGTACGTTTTGTTTACTCCTGACATATGCATAAAAACTCTTGCTGTCATTTTTTATGTTACATGCTAGTTTTTGCTCATAGCTTCTTTTAGATTGTCTGATTTCAGTTGTAGCTGCATTAAGTGCCTCTTTGTATTTTGCATAGTCTTCTTCCTTTCTGGTACGCCTATAAACCCTCCATATAGTTTGTTTTAGCATTATTTTTCTAATAGCCTCTTTTGACAAGTGTTTTTTTCTACACCGTTTTCCTTGTTTTTGGAAGGGAACAAATTTATCGATGATACTCTCAATTTCATATTTTAGAATATTCCAACATTCAATTGCGGTCTTATTCATCAGCATGTTATTCCAATCTAGCTTTGCTAAGTATTTTCTCATATCTTTGTAGTTACCTTTGTGGAAGTTTCTCTTGTACGTTTTCTTATTTTTACTTTCTGATTTTACATTGATGTCAAAATGTATTTGATTATGGTCACTATTACCCAATGGTTCAAATATTTTTACATTGTCCACTAATTCTTTTTGTGATGACAAAACTATATCTAATACATTTTCTCCCCTGGTTGGTTCTAGTACGTGCTGAGTAAGAAAGCTATCCTGGATTAAAAATAGAAATTGTTGGTCCTCAATCCCTGTGCTCTCTAGAGAATTCCATTGTATGTGTCCATGGTTAAAATCTCCCATTATGATACATTCCCCTTTACTAACTTCCTTTATAGCGTTTTTTATTTTTGTGTTGTCCTCTTCGTTTATGTTTGGACTTCGGTAAACTAATCCAATAGTTAATTTTGAATTACCTGAAACAATTTTGCACCAAACAGCTTCATCGCAATCTGCTTCCCTTTCTAGTTTTATTTCATAAGCCTGAATAGATTCTTTAACATATAAAATAACTCCCCCGCCCCTTCTTCCTATTCGATCTTTCCTAAACATTACATATCCTGTCAGTCCTAATTCAGCATCTGTTATATCTATGTTGGCCCATGATTCAGTTATACCAATTATGTGAGGGTCAATATCGTTTACCATAATGTTTAATTCGTTTTTCTTATTTACTATGCTCCTTGCATTTAAACATATGCATCTATAACCTTTTTCAGAGATGTTTTTCGGATGATTTGATATTGGTTTATCTGTGCTAGTGGCCTCTTGTTCTGCTTGAGACACCTCTAGGTAACCCCCCTGCACTTCTAGTTTAAAGAATGTTTACTTCCAAAAATATTTGTCATTGTACCCAAGTCACTATCTACTGCTGCTGAAAGTTTGTCCGTGAATACTGCCGCCCCCTTTCCACTTAAATGAAGCCCATCCTTTATGTACATATCAGCCCTCCCAACAAAACTTCCCCATAAATCCACAAATCCAACTTCCTCTTCCCTACATAACTTCTGGACTAACATGTTAATTGCCATCCCCCGACAATTTCGATATTTGTGACCCCTCCTGCCCATTACAGGTAAAATCCCTGACAGTATTACCTGCTCAACCCGCGTCTGTTTTAGTGTTCTGACCAACTGCCTATATTTCCTAACTATGGCAGTTGTACCCTCCCTCTCTACGTTATTTGTCCCTACGTGTACTAAAACAGATCCACCCTTACCCGTGTAGTCAGTGTTTGTAAATATCTAGCTGTGTTATGTACTAACACAGCTCCACCACTGTGTAGTCAGTGTTTATAAATATCTAGCTGTGTTATGTACTAACACAGCTCCACCACTGGGTAGTCAGTGTTTGTAAACATCTGGCTGTGTTACATACTAACACAGCTCCACCACTGGGTAGTCAGTGGTTATAAACATCTGGCTGTGCTATGTACTAACACAGCTCCACCACTGGGTAGTCAGTGGTTATAAACATCTGGCTGTGCTATGTACTAACACAGCTCCACCACTGGGTAGCCAATGTTTATAAACATCTGGCTGTGTTATGTACAATGGAATGTGTAGTTTTTCAGAAATCTTTTATGCGAACTGTCAGGGTTGGGCACTGTCAGATGTGAGCCATCTGGAAAGTAGCTTGTATTCTGAGGAAGAGTAGATGCTTACTATATTTAACTAACGAGATGTGTTACTTTCGAGAATTTCACACTGGCAAGTATGTTGAGAGAGTTAAATGCGCTGTGACATTTTATAAGGAATTGTAGGACAAATTAGGACAGGAGTCCAAAGAAACGATATAATGACCGCCTACGGGAAGCCAATTGTGGTCTCACCCTGGATGTTGAAAAAAAAAATTGGCTGGGAAGACTTGAGATGGAAAGAGGAGACAGGGAAATTTTTTGGTGAGGTTGTGTTGCTGCGAGTACTTTGTGTTTCCTGCTGTCAGCATTAACCAAGTTTAATTTGACTTAATATAAAACAAAATAATAATATAATATGATACAAAAGTAAATCAATCTGAGCGTTTTCCATTTTGAGCTAGAACAATTTGAAAAATAGGTGTGATTGGATTCGTTTTACTCATTTTCCGGCTTAAAGTGCATTATTTCGTAATAAAACAACTAAGCTAAATGACTACAAGGTGCATCTTTATGTGCTACATCGTCTAAAAATATATCTAGCAAGGGATATGTAGGGTCTACTTGGCTAGTGGTAGGTATAACAGGCTACCTAAAAAATAACTTAGTTATTGAGGGGAGGATTTTTCGGCAGTAGTGTTATGTAAATTAATTAAATAAATTTAACATAAAACACTGTATTTGTAGCTGTATCACAGAAGTTGTGTTTGAATAACCAGAGATATTGTGTTTGAATGACCAGAGATATTGTGTTTGAATGACCAAATTAATTGTGTTTGAATGACAACAGAAATTATGTTTGAATGACAAAAGAAATTATGTTTGAATAACCAGAGGAGTTGTGTTTGAATGTTTGAATAACCAGAGGAGTTGTATTTGAATTACCAGAGAAATTGTGTTTCAATAACCAGAGGAGTTGTGCTTGAATGACCATAAACATTATGCGTGAATGACCAAAGAAGTTTTGTTTCAATGACCAAAGAAGTGTTTGAATGACCAGAGAAGTTGTGCAGAGAATAATATGATTGTATTTAAGCTTGTCATATAACTGTCACATTATTATCGCCTTACAGGTATGCTCACGAGAAACACATGGTTGCCATGACAACGTCATCACAGCGGACATCCGCATTGACTGAATCCAACGAACACCTATCGGCGACCTGTTGCCTGTAGTGCGCACCAGGTGTAAAGGGCGCTATGAGTCAGCCGAACACGCCGCCCCGCAAGGGCAAATACCTGCAGTGCAAGGTGCTCATGTTGGACGACTCCGTGCAACTATTCCACGTTCCGGTAAGTGGCGCCACCAGCGGCATGTATTTTGTTAGTTGGTGTTTGTTTCTAAAACCTGTACACATGAACGATTAGTTGTCCATTTGTTTGGGCGATACTGTTGCCTGCCAAATCGGGCTACTAATCACTCGTGTAAACACCTGCATTAGCCAGGCCAATTTGGTGTTACAACTGTGTTGGTGGAATTGCTGACTGGGTACAATTTGTGCATCTGTCCATCCACAGTTTTAATTGGCCAATCAGCGATGGCAGCAACAGAGTGGTGTAGGTGTATCATTCGTGTCCTTTAATCATAGCACAAGTGGTGATTGGCGCCAATCAATGGGTCGCACTTGTTCATAGGAACATCCACATAAGTTAGCTGCACTTTGTCATGTGACATGCATCGCCTGACCACTTGAGCAACTAATTGCTCATGTGAATGGGCCTTTACTTTGTATGCTAGATTCTAGTCTGGTTGTTCTAGCTGGTTGCTAGAAACCTCAATTTCTTCTTGAAGGTGTGCAGAGTAGATGCTGATTTCTTCAGCAAGTTTGTTCCAACAATTGATGACACGAATTGTGAAGAAATGTTTATGAATTTCTGAACAAGAGTACATCTTCCTTAGCTTTAAGCTGTGGTCTGTAAGATTATTACTACATGCTACAAAAAATATGGGTTGTTCCTGTTTAGGCCACTAGGATATTTATATAATTCCCAGAAGTCCACTTCAAGTCGTCTCTGTTCCAAAGGAACTGATTCGATAGGTGTTCTGCTGAGTTTCAGTGCTCTCTTCTGAACTTTCTCTTATTCATTTATATCCTCTTGATAGATAAGGTTCCAAGCTAGTGATGCCTATTAAATCACTGGTTGAATCATAGATTCATTTTATAGGGTTTTGTGGTCTTTTCTGAACAAACATTGCTGTGTGTCCATCACCAAATCCTGTAATGAGTAAATGGCTAGTGAAGAAATGAGTTTCAGTGGTTGACAGCTCTATATATTATGTATATATTATTACAACTAGATGGTGGTGATGGTAGGTGGCAGCACTGAACAAGTTGCTGAAAGTTGAATTCGTTGTGAAACACAATAAATATATATATAATTACCATAAATACTGTATCCGTAGCCGCAGCTACAAATACAATGTTTTGTAGTAAAATTTTTGAAGATCATATAAAAGGAGGAAAGTCAGGATTTATGTCAAAAGTCAGGGTGCGGCTTTAATTATGGGTGCGGCTTTAATTATGGGTGCAGCTTTATTATTTACTGTATATATGTATGTAATACACATATATATATATATATATATATATATATATATATAATTATATAATTTTATTATATAATTTCCAATCTGAATTGCCCTTTTTGGTGTCATGTGACATTGTTAGTGGTTCTCACATGACAGTAGTTCAAGGAAAATCATAAAAAGGTTACAACCCCCGTCTCTGTTGATCGCGGAGTGCCTCTCTCATATCTTGAATGCCTTGCTGGTTTTTCCATGAGAGGGACCCTCATGCTGGTATGCTCTTTGAGTCTGGCCGTCAATTTATGACAGTACATAATTATACTACGCAGCAATATTTTATATAAAACACAATGTATAACTTTGTTAATTTAGATGAACTTTGAATAAAAAAAATTCAGAGAATGGGAATGTGTTTATTATAGAAAACCCTGCAGTTATTAGTTAACCAATAAAAATCGTACATTCTTAATAAAGCTCTTTGAAATCTTGGGGGGAATCAAGCAAAGGTTCCCTGTAAAAATTGTAGTAACTGTTACAGTACTGATGACTTTCTCTCTTGGACAACCTGAAACCTGATAGAGAGGATGGTTTTATCCTAGTCCTGTATGTTAGCTCACATTTGATTGGATGAAACTCATCTCTCCATGTCATTGGCTGGTTAGTAGGTGAAAGGTCAAGGGTAAGGCCAACCCTGTCTATCACCATGAGAGTAGGGCCTAGTCAGGGTAGGAGCTACTACTTGGCAGGCAAGATTAGATATAGCCCCTGAGATGTGTTACCAAGAGATGAGACTTGACAACAGCCCTACAACCTGGACATGGTTTAGCTGCAAGCTTACAAGACTGGCTGCTGGAGGCTCTGATTGTTAGCAAATAATTAGTGGGGACAGTTTCAAAATACTCTCACGTACTTTCGTGGTGAATCTTAGTGTTAATTAAATAATTAAAATTAATTAGTGTTAATTAAAGGTAGTTCTACAATTAAATTTTATGTGCATCTTGTTTTTGAATCATTTAGCGCATTGCCACCGTCATCACTATCTTTGTTTGTCATCGTCGTCATAGACTCGTAGCGTACCTTCAATCCATGGAATGGGACAACAGATATCAGTGCTTCATGTTTGAAAACAACAGGCGAGCGATAAATTGCTTGCCTAAATATGCCAAATTAATTTAGGCGAGCGATTTGTTAGTTGTTGTTTTTTACCGTGTGGTGGCGCCACCATTCCACATTTGGATTCTGCCGTTACGTCGCCATGAAATTTTAAGTGGTACTTGTTGCCGCTATAATATTTGTACAATGAAATTCAGTTCGATATACAACAGCATGTGACATTTAAACACATTGACGCTAGTTCACTGATTTGATAACTTTTTATAAACCGCACAGCCATCATATAGTGGCTTCGATGGCGTTCTTGCAATCTTGGTGCAGCGCAATCATGATACTTGATGCATGCATTGTTCACTGAACTGAACAAAATATTATGTGGAACAGAGATCTCAGGAGATTGATCTAGCTGAGATGAATTTGTTATAGAGTTACGTAGCAACCTTGGCTGGGCATTGTTGCTAAACAGATTCAACTAACGTGATGTGGCTACCAAGGTATTATCCACCACTCTGTTCTGATTTCCACCATATGCTCAAAGTGCATTACCTGTTTTATAATAATAATAATTTCTTTTATAGCGCATTGTACTATATGGATCAATGTGCTTCATAATAAATATAATACATAAATAAAAATGCACATTTATTATACTTTTGATGCAATAATATTAACAAAATATATAAATTATTATACATTATTAAATAAATACTCTAGTCAAAACAATATAATTATATTTAACATTGTTCAAATTAAGCAAATATGTCAACATATTTTTTTTTAAAATATCATAGCAACAGATTTTAATACAGTGTCATTTTACTTGCTAGGCAACGCTATGAAATGTTGCTACTGGGATTGATTATTTTCATGAAATTTTGAGGGTGACCAGCCACCACCCATCAATATATAATGCTGTACTAAAAGTGTCAATATTTCAAGCTGCTATTAAATTAACTTTTATTGTGGTTCATGATTATTTTTACACGACCATCTTAATTATTTTGAACCAAAATATTAGGTATATCATTTTATCTATGATATTATTTTTTTACTAAAACATACTGTCTTAAACAGAATCTCTATGAAGTGCTGTGAACTGCCCTGTGATGCTAAATCCAAAATAAATATTATTGTACTTTTTTGGACTTTGATAATTTATGTAATGATCCCTAACAGGCTGTATTCCTCAAGAAGTTCTGTCTCTGTATTCATGAATTTTTTATACTTGCTGTGGTTTAATATTCTAGGTGGAGACAGTGATTCATTAAATGAGGACACACAAATGACAGGACATTGACAAGACATTGACAGTCTAGCACATGTCCCCTAAAACACTTGGGAGGTCATCCCACATTTATCTCTTCAACTATCTCTCTTTCTGAGAGATGCTTCAAGGATCTCCTTGGCTGTTTTGAATTAAAACTGCATCCACCACTGATTTAGCTTATCGCGTATCTGGTTCGTTGATGTCCTAATAAGTAGTGTGTGAATAGTTTAAGTAATATCCACAGTTGGTTTAAAAAAATTAAATTTTTTTTTTCAAATCATAAAAAAAATTGACTAGTTGTTAGATCTGGTAAAGCTCAAAATAGGGGCTATAAAAATGTGAAACAAATGGGGTCAAGACTGATCATGGGCATGACTTCCATCCTCTCACCGATCACATGACAAAGTTATAAAATTTCAGTTTTTAACTTTTCCATTTTCACTTCAGTAAATGCTGGATCAAGCATTAAATTGTATAATAATATGTCTGATGATTTCACAAAAACTACACACACAAGTTGCACAACCGAGCTGGCATGTCGTAGTGGATACTAGGGAGGTTTAAATTTTCAAAAAAAGAATTTGGAAAGAGAAAGTCGAATTGACGAGGCACCTTGAACTCTGTGACCCCAGATATCTGACTGAATTGTTCGTCCATATCTCGAGTATACAAGCTCTGTGTGGGATCAACATACACAACAAAATGTCAAAGATATCAAGAAAGTTCAATGACGCGCAGCAAGATTTGTATTTGTAAAGAACAGCAAATACAGGGAAAGCAGTGTCACTGAGATGATGAAAGATCTTAACTGAGAGTCCCTGGAGCGCCAGAGAGAAATCAGTCGCCTCGTAATATTTTACAGATCATTACATGGACCAACTGCTCTTCCTTTACCAGATCGTCTTGTTCATGTAAATAAAAATACACATGGCCATGCTCATTGTGACAGATTTGTCCAAGTGCTGGTGTGAGATAAAATTTTCACCCCCTAAATCCTGCCCCCCGTGAATATTTCATATAAAATATTCACCCCCTGGTTACAATCTCATAATGGAATATTGACCCCCTCTGTGAAATTTTCACCCCCTTAAAATTCATGGCATAATTTTTTTAATAATTAATCAATAATATTAAATAACCATTGCAATTCAATGGATTGAAAAATTCATGATTTTCTAAAGTAAAAATTGAAGATTTTTTTTTATTTAAGTATATTTTTGATTTTAATTAAATCTAAAATGTAGATAGCGAATACCCTTTGAAACTTGTAGACATGTAAAATACATATCATTTGACAACAATAAACAGTGTTCATAAGTCAACAGTATTCCTGTGTTGGTTCAACTGGGGCGAATATTTCATGGGGTGAAAATTTTATCCCATATCAAATAAAATTTTCACCCCCCTAAATCCTCACCCCCCGGGTAATATTTCATATGAAATAGACACCCCTGGGTGAAGGTTTATGTAATTAATTAATCATTTGTCTTAATTAACTTTGGCCATTACCAATGCCATTTATATCTTTCAACACCAGGGTGAACAAATTAATGATTTTCTAAAATGAGGGGGTGAATATTTCATGGGGGGTTGCATATGATACTCAGTTAGCAGAAGACAATTATCCAATGTTTCATTGGACAATAAACTTGTATTGTATCGTATTGTATCGTATCGTAAAATCTCATAGCGACATCCTCACCCCAGCATGAATATTTCATAGGGGTGAAAATTTGATCTCCTACTAGCTAGGACACAGGTTTTTGCCAACAGCTTTCTCAACAGAACTATCAGAACTGGAGTGGACCGTCAGACACAGTTGTGTCTGCAGACACTCCGGACACTTAAAAATAAAATGAGCAGGCGGATCTAGATTCTGCGCAGTGCTTTAGCACCCATCCCCACCTTCGGGTCTTTGCCAATTATCATATATAGACATAGACTAAAGGCATGTTTTTTAGCTCATCAACCCCCATGGACAGACTGTCGAGTTTACTTTACATTGATTAACTTGCGAAACTCATTCAGTCGTATCCTCTTGGAGGTAGTTAGCAGAATTACTGAGACTCTTTATGGACAATTCTGCAGTGACTCATGAGAGATGGAGTCCACAGCAGGTGACATATTTACCCCCTGCGTGGGATCTTTTACTTCCTCTGGCATAGTCACCAGACAAAAGGGACCAACAGCTTTTAGTGATTCTTCCAAGACATAGGCACAATGGGGCAAATGGAATTCCTTTCAAAGCAGCAGCAGGTGTTGTGAACCCTGGTGCCCTCGACCGGCAGTCCAATGCTCTTACCACACAGCCACACACATTTGCGAAACTGCCTTTACAGAGTCACTTTTGTAATTTTTCGCTCATTATTTACCAAATATGAATTTATTGATTTTCATCAAAGCTAAATAAGGTTTTTTGTACAAACAAACTAATATGTCGTAGTCGATGCTAGTTAGGTTAGTTTTTCATGAAATTAGTTTGAAATAAAGAACAAAAGACACAGTCACATTGACTAAGAACATTGATGTGAAGGGATAAAAGAGACCATGCTGTTATTTAGGGCACATCATGAGATGAAGTGTCAAGGGAGCTACCATTGTATTGAATAATGCATGAGGGAGCAGCGGTTGTGCCCCACTGGGTTCCGTTATACAAACCAAGGCAGTTTTAATGAGCATTTGGTGATTGCGTAACTTGAACTGGTGACTGTAACAAGTAAATTCTCCACAGGTTGTTTCCTGCAGACAGCATTGTCAAGGGCAACCACACTGGTGACAGGGAATGTTTCAAAGTGGTACATTATGTGTGGTATGAAGCTCCATTACCAATAGTAGTCTTTTGGACATGAGGGGGCAGCTCAAAAAAGACAAGTGACAGTAACATTTAATTAAAGGTTTTCTTTGAATCCGGGACATAACCGCTACGGATAAAATCCCACAATACGAAAAGTGAACAAAATACCACAATACAAAATTTATTTTTAATTCTCTAAAGTGCGATTCCCAGTTTTACAGAAATTTTTACAGATGTTGCGTTTGTTAACTTTTCAAATTGTGGGATTTTGTCCGTTTAAAAAAACATGAGATTTTGTCCGGGGGGATTGTTTGTTCAATTCAGTTGTTTGCGCATTTCGTTTTAGAATCGTTTCATGAAAAATCAAATCCATCATGTATCCACTACAACTCTATTTGTTTTGATATGAAGCTATTCGTGCTTTCACATGTTACCTGATCTTAGGACCAAAGTCAAATCCTTCAGTGATTTCAACAAAAACACTGTTTTATTAAGCTAACTGTGCATACTACTTAAACTATTTGCACACACCAGATTTGAATGTCAACAAACCTAATTCATTGTGGTCTAAATCAGCTGACTAGAGAGGTTTAAGTAAATCTTTATGACATGGTAAATTGTGTAAAAACATTCTGTCTGACTTTTAGAAAAGGTCATCTTGAATGAAGATGACCTTGAGAAAGTAGAATCTGTGCAGTTGATATGAGCACAGCCGGAGACTTTAAATCAGGCCAGCTCATAACTCCAAACCCGGCTCCAATAATCTGCTCTTGTGTATCAAGGATTCTGTATAGGAACATGATTTTATTGCTAGTTGTTACTAGCCTGGGTCTCAAGGGGAAGTTGTCAGCTGAAATTGATCCTGGGACATCCATCACCTCTCCCATGGATGGCATGTGAGAAACCAGAGAGGTGTTTCATAGAAGCCAACTAGGTCTTTGGTATTCTTGTCTCTGTCTTGGTTTTAATGCTATTCCTGTCTCAGTCTTTGTTTTAACCCTATCCCTCTCTCTCTCTGTCCTGATTTTAACCCTAAATTCCCTTTTGCTATAACGACAACTGTGGAATTATGGACAAAATGATACCACCATCCACTACAGCAACTCATCATTGCTGGAGTAGTATTAACAAATCACTTGCAGTGGACATTAAGTGTACATGTTGAATGTCATTCTTCAATTCAGTTTTTCACTTGTGTCATTTAAGTCATTTCATGAAAAATCAAACATATTGACTATTATTACAAGTGAGCTTGTTTGTACAAATTTATTATTAAATTTCGGAGTAATCTCTCGACAAACTTATTAAATTCTTTTTAACCAGATCCGGTCAACATTCTGTGAAAAGGGACAGGTTTGATTACCTTGGAATAACAGTAGGAAGACTTGTTTCAACAATTCACACATGTTTACAAAACAACTGTCCAGACTCCAGCAACACAGTGTGTTCATTTAATACAGTGTGTTCATTTAACACAGTGTGTTCATTAAGGAAGGAAGCAGGGAACTGGAGATGATGTGGCAGTTCCCCACTGATTACTGATGGGATAATGATCTGCTGATGAGGTAATCACAGACTGATTAGATAATCTCCTACTGATGAGATAATCATCTTGCTACAGACAGTGTCAATGCTGTGTATTTTCCTGTAGACACCACCCATGGAAGACATAATATTTGTCCACCATATTTGTTGAGTAGTGTCATTTGAAGACGGTTTCGTTGAGAAAGGTGGACATTTTATTTATCGAGAGAGGTGGACATTTTATTCATTGGAAAACATGGATATTTGTAATTATTGAGAAAGGTTGACATTTTATTTATTGGAAAACATGGACATGTTATTTATTGATAAAGGTGGACATTTTATTTATTGGAAAACGGACATTTTATTTATTGATAAAGGTGGACGTTTTATTTATTGAGAGAGGTGGACATTTTATTAGTTGGAAAACATGGATTGAGAAAGGTGGACATTGTATTTATTGAAAAACATGGGACATGTTATTTATTGAGAAAGGTGGACATTTTATTTATTGGAAAACGTGGACATTCTATTTATTGAGAAAGGTGGACATTTTATTAATTGGAAAACATGGACATTTTGTTTACTGAGAAAGGTGGACATTTTATTTATTGGAAAACGGACATTTTATTTATTGATAATGGTAGACATTTTATTTATTGAGAAAGGTGGACATTTTATTTATTGAGAAAGGTGGACATTTTATTTATTGAGAAAGGTGGACATTTTATTTATTGGAAACCGTGGACATTTTATTTATTGAGAAAGGTGGACATTTTATTTATTGGAAAACGTGGACATTTTATTTATTGAGAAAGGTGGACATTTAATTTACGATGGATGGTCAGTCGAGAGGACTAAGGGGTCTGAGTCCACTTGCAGCTATTTTAAAACTGGCAATTTTTTTTACACCCCCCTTTGTTGTCTTTCGGAAGATGTGCTAAAAGCTGTTGGTCCCTTATACCTGTTGTTTATAACAATGAAGTAAAAGATCCCACACACGGGGTAAGTGACACAGTGGAACAATGCCTCTGACTAGGATGTGAGAGCTCTTACATAGGTGCCTACATTTAAGCAGTGCCAGCAGCAAGCTTAGATTGTATTCAGATTGTAACCAGTTGTTATTGGCCATAATCATAAGTTTCATATGGCACTGCTAATGACGGGAAGCGATGTTTTTGTTGTGCCGCTTCAACCAGCAATTCTCTGATAATTGACTTTAACCACAGTTGTTATGGATAGATCACTGCTTCTTTTATTGTAAATTAGCCGAGTTGCCCGTGGTTGCACGCACGGGAGAAAAGGCAGCTTTCACAAGAGCTAATAACTCTGTGCACTACTGTGTCAAGTTTTGACAGGGCAGAGGCGATGGCACCGATGGATGCAACTCTGTGCCTAACTGCCGATTCCTTGAAGCGGTCATTCCGTATGAAGGAACTTATGTTGAGAGCCAATTTCATTAGTTACTCAGATATTCTTCACAAAGGGCACTTTGAATCCAGGCTCTCGTGAGTGTGAGAAACGGTGTCAAATCAAGGCGTGTGGATAATCAGGCGACACTGCCTCAGTATTACATACTGTGGGGTCAGACCACAATTAATTTTCCATTAGTGGTCATTATGTTTTTTATTTCACATCTCATTTAGTTTCTAGTAAAGCACGTGCTCTGTGAAATTCATGAAAACAACATACCTAATTTTTCAGAAAAATGCAGCCGAAGCTGATACCCCTCAATGGTATGTGGCCCTCTGACAACAGGGTAGTTTTAATGTGTCCCAGTTGATCATTGAGCTGCATAAACTTGTGCCAGGCAGTGACAGTCTTGAGATATCTCACTGAGCAGCATCAATTGCATGACTAGATATTTTGCACATTGCGCTGGCTGTCAAATCCTACAATTTTTTTCCATTCGCAAAACAGCTGGATCCTATCTTTGGGTATCAGGGATCCTTCAATTTGTATATCGCTGCGCAAGTTAGCAAGTGTCGCAGTCTGCAAATGTACCCTTTTCACTGTTCGTGAGTATTTTTTTAGGGTGCAAAAAACCCTTGAAAAAAGGTGCCATCTCAAAATCATTGGCTCTACTATTGGCAATAATTATCACTAGTTAAATTTTCTATAAATGGTGGCGCATCGACCTACCAACTATTGCGATGCATTGATAGTTCAACGTATTGTTAAACCTCTAGTGATGAACACGTCTGCCCGAAATGGACGTCCTGGATCACAAAATAATATTATGTCTTGTTACATCTCATTAAGTTCTCACTTAACCTCTGCGCTGGGGAGGAAAGGGTTACAGCTTTATTGAGTCTCCCGCCAGCTGTCTGGGCTAATAGGGACAGAGCTAGGCAATTTGCTGTCCCCTATGGCATGCTAGGGGCTCAGTGGCCAGCATAGCAGGGGCCAGTCAGGATCCCTCTAGATTCACTCCAGGTCTTTCCATGGAGCAGTGATTGGGGGTCGTGTCAAAGATTTTGTGCAAATATTTAGAACATTCATGTGTAATGGTGATGGGGGTATTATTTGTACATTTATATATATTTGATAGATATTGATATAATGGTCTCTCTTCCTCACTCTCTCTGTCTCTCTCTCCATCTCTCTGTCTCTCCCATTCTCCGTCCCCCTCTCCACCCTCCTTCTCCCACTCTCAGCCTCTCCAATTCTCTCCCATCTTCTCCCACATTCCTCTAAGCATCTCATAATTGTGTTTTAATTCAACAATATTGGTCAACATAAAAGCTGCATAAATAGTTTTCATTTGTTAGTCCTGGCCTGGTACGTGGCACTGATAGATTAAAAGATGTATATCCTGTTTAAAGTAGTGTCAATGTTGCTATGGCAACTGTTCTGTGAGTCTACATTTATCAAAATATTACCGTCTTTTTGTCTGACTGTCCTACCGCACTGTCTTCATTGTGACAAATATCTTTGTCTGGAACCAGAGCCTCTCAACAGACAATATTCGCAATGATGATTTTATTCATACCCACCAGGTGTCATGTACATGTTATAAATAATGTCTACGGCACAACAGCAGATAATAAAGCCGACTCCATACGCATTTACCAGGCTTAGCAAAAC
Source organism: Lamellibrachia columna (assembly GCA_963662155.1). NCBI lineage: Eukaryota > Metazoa > Annelida > Polychaeta > Sabellida > Siboglinidae > Lamellibrachia > Lamellibrachia columna. The sequence continues at coordinate 23,021,547 of OY759268.1, forward strand.
AACCCCTTTCGGAAACCTTAATTTAAAATTATAAAATATTTTTATGACCAATTTCAAAATGTACCAGTTCTAGTCATCGCAGTGATGTCACAAACATCGCAGTGACGTCACAAACATATCTTAGTTGGCGCAGGAGCCCCATTTGTGAACTCAACAATGAAATGACAGAATCTGATGACTTTTCACCAGCTGCTTAATGATAGAATAAATATTGATATTCAGAAAATTCAAAAGGTAACTTTGCATAGAACGTTGAAAAAATACAAGAGAAATAAATAGTGATCTGGCCCCACAGGCGGAAATATATTTGTGAGGATATGAGAGTGCAGGTGGCCGTGTAACTGACAACTAGCTTTAGAGGGACCCTTCCCACAAGCCCCCATCTCTACTTAGGGGGTGTCTCTAAATGATGAGAGTCCTTAATAATGGTTGGTTGGGCAGCTACCTGGGGAGTGAATTAGTTGCACTGAGTCTGATGTTTCTATGCCAGGTAATCTATTAATGCCAGGTAATCTATTAATGCCAGGTAATCTATTAATGCAAGGCAAATTGAGATTGCACTAAGCAATGTCTGTTGTGTTTCATTAACATCACAAATACGAACGAATATGAATACGGATACTTTTATTTCAGGTCAAAACCCATAATATACATACACATACGCATTAAAAATCAGTTAAAAAGGTTAATCAGTTAAAAATAGAAATCAGTTCAAAATAAATTGGTGGAAAAAAATACAAATATGTAAAAGATATAAATATGTAACAAAAATCTGAATGTTAAAAACATAATAATAAATAATTTCATGCATACATGCATGCATGCATACATACATACATACATACATACATTAATACATATAATCATATATATAGATATACAACATAATATTATATATATAATAATTTAAATAATTATATATATATATATATATATATATATATATATATTCAAACACAAACAAAATTAAATCTAAAAATATTTTTTTTAATCGTGACCTGGAGGATGTTTTGAAAAATGAAAAAAATTCGGGAGATCTCCAACCGTATCGGGAGACTGGGAAGTGGCCCACGCTGGCATGACATCAGGATGTGCAGTGTGCTGTCATCAGCGGTCAGCATTTGGACACAACCAACTGACCGGTCAAAGTTAATTTGTCTGCTGATTCATTTCGAGGTCGCTCCTCAATTCGATTTTTTTCGCTTGGCTCGATTCAGACTGATTTGGGGAATAAAAACATTGAACCTACCGTCGGGCTATCTAGTGGCCACTATGAAGTGCTGGCTCTTTGTGTAGATGTGTTATTTATTTTTAGTGAAATCATCACACAAGCTAGTAAATGGGGGGGTGTGGTGGCGCAGTGATTAAAACATCGGACTCTCAATCAAGAGATCCCGGGTTCTCTTGCTGCCGTTTTGAAGCTTAGACAATTTTTTCCACTCCACGTTGCCACAGTTCACTCAGCTATATAAATGAGTACCTGGCTATCGACAGAGGTGGATATGTGAACGAATAGTCTTCATGCAGTAATTGCAGTGTGGCTGAATGCTTCATAGATAAATCGGAGTTGGCGTTGGAGTGAACAGGTCTGTCAGGGGGTGAAATGTAGACAGGTCTGTCAGGGGGTGAAATGTAGACAGGTCTGCCAGAGGGTGAAGTGTAGACAGGTCTGCCAGGGGTTGAAGTGTAGACAGGTCTGTCAAGGAGTGAAGTGTAGAATGCAAATCCAAAGGACTGGATGGGGCTATACAAGGAGGAATAAATGAGTGTGTTGTAGGTGACAAATGACTTGTCACTAACTGGCTTGTCTAATGCACTCTAGCCCACACCTGGCCTGGACACTTATGAGACTGTCATGCACTTTGGATGCATCCCATGTCTATGGAACGGGTGTTCTCAAAACTAGGTTAGATCTGATGAGTGGAAGTGAATGTGGGAACTATCTAGGGAGCTGTATCAGGAGTCTGGAGGGTGAAACCAGGAGTCAGATTCACAGACCCTTGGAAAAATCGAAGCCTGTTATTTAACATTGACGTTTGAACATAAAAGCAAGGGAATGCTCAAAAGATGTCCAGTCTGGGGAGCAATTACATAGTAATTATTTCTTAATTGTTGAGATCACTATAATATACAGAACAAACACTGAATTTTGTAGAAGTTGTTTGGCATCACAGGAACAATAATAGTGTCAGAAGGCAAATGTTTCCCATGTATTGGTGTAGTCCCACTGTGAGGAGTTATCTCAGTATCTCTTGTGTGTTAGCTCTCTATGTTCTGGTGGAACTTAGTTAAATGAATCAATGTCCAGATGATATGGTCAACATTCTAATTCAAATGTGCTCTACTTGGAAATACACTATTCAATATATGTAGCAGAGAGGAAAGAAGAAACTACGCTATGTAAAAATAAATATATTATTGTTATTGATATTTCAAACTGTATATGCCCTTAATCACCTCTCCATTGGACCCTGTTTAAAACTGTACAGACACTAAACATCTCTCAATTGGACCCTGTTTCAAACTACACAGACCCTATACATCTCTCCAATGGACCCTGTTTCAAAGTATGCAGACCCTAAACATCTCTTTTGGCCTCTGTTTCAAACTGTAGAGACCCTAAAAATCGCTCAGCCGAATTCGGAGTTGAATGAACAGTTCTGCCCAGGGGTGAAGTGTATAGTCTACCAGGGGGTGAAGTGTATAGTCTGCCAGGGGGTGAAGTGTATAGTCTGCCAGGGGGTGAAGTGTATAGTCTGCCAGGGGTGAAGTGTATAGTCTGCCAGGGGTGAAGTATATAGTCTGCCAGGGGTGAAGTGTATAGTCTGCCAGGGGGTGAAGTGTATAGTCTGCCAGGGGGTGAAGTGTATAGTCTGCCAGGGGTGAAGTGTATAGTCTGCCAGGGGTGAAGTGTATAGTCTGCCAGGGGTGAAGTGTATAGTCTGCCAGGGGGTGAAGTGTATAGTCTGCCACGGGGTGAAGTGTATAGTCTGCCAGGTGTGAAGTGTATAGTCTGCCAGGGGTGAAGTGTATAGTCTGCCAGGGGGTGAAGTGTATAGTCTGCCAGGGGGGTGAAGTGTATAGTCTGCCAGGGGGTGAAGTGTAAAGTGCTTTGAGCAGTCCTAATGACTGGATACCGTGCTATATAAAAACGTACCTTTACCTTTAATGGATATATATAAGCTGTGCACAGCAGATGACGGACCAGGCTGACATAGGCTATGAAAATGGCACCCCCACGACTTTTCTCATCCTCAATATCCATCCTAGACTATCTTTGAAATGCTAATCAATGTGAGGCTTCTGACAGGGGCTTCTAACTACATCAGTAGATCAACCTGTTCAAACACTGCATTTTTTAGTTGCTGTGTAACCCATAATATTACTCGCTGCAATTTACGGAACTCGCATATGGGAACTTTAATTGGTAATGAACCCTTCGTCAAGGGTCGGACAGTAATGATGAGCATTTCATTGAAATGCTCTTTGAAGTTTGGGCACGAGTATGTCTAATTCCCAGAAACACGTCGGCCAAGGTACAAAGTAGGACAAGGTGCAAATGATTCAACGGACGTCCAAACTTTGCATGGGATAAACTGAAAAATCCACGTTTCAACAGGTCGAGCTGCCAGGGTTACTGTAGTACCACCCCTGGCTAGCGAGGATGACTGTCTAGGACAAGGCATGAGGGAAAAAGGGAAACATATATTATAATAACATAATTGGACAACTGCCAGATTAGTAACCACTGTCCACTACATGCTGTAATAACTGTTTGCCTACTTTGACCAACAGCAGTGTGTAATTGCCAATTTAGTGAATGCAGTGTGTATCTAACGGTATTATTGATCCTTTCACATCCGTTGTTATTGCTAACAGACAGAAGAATTACTACAGGAATGCAGCAATCTGTTCTGTCACATTGATTCGCATTTCATTGATAGTCTGTGTGCCAACTGTAGGGGTCAGACCACGGTTACATTTTCGAATGTGACTTGCATGAACGAAGTGCCTAAAAGCAGGTTTCAAAAATAAGTTTCCAGGCAGCAAAAATTGCTAAAAGGGGAACAGTGTAAAAATCACCAGTACTTCATTCTTATGCCATGAAACTGGTAGTAAAACAATGATATATCCCCCCAACTGGGGACAGATCAATATTTATTTTTCCGTTGGCGGGCGACAGTTTTAACGTTTTCAATGCTGTTCACAAATTTATTTTGGGAATACTCTAAAAATCAGCTGTGTTAATATTTATTCTTTCATCAACATGCTGGACAACATTCATGAAATTCTGTAATTTTTTCTCCAGAAAATCAATATACAATACAAGATGCCCTCATCAAACAACTACTACATCATATCTTCATGTGGCTACAGCCTACACATGCATATTTTGCAAGCGAACCACTAGAAATTTTAATCTGATCACGGCATAACTGTCGGAGTCCTTAAACATGTCATATCCCTGTTAAAAATAATATTCCAGGCAGCAAAAAAATTGCCAAAAGGGGACTGTCTAAAAATCACTGTCACTTCGTTCGTACGACAGGAACACAGAAATAAAACGGATCCATCTCCAACTGGTAGTTTGGAGTCTTACAATGCTGACACCTGGTGGATAATGAGAACATATTGTGCTGCCACCTGTTGAGATTCACCACATTTGTTTGATAACCCCAGAGGTCAGATATTGACCATTGAGATTTGACCTTTCTGGTGGTCACTGTTGGTTACATGTTTCCCTGTGGCCAGTTTATAGAAATATGATGTAGTGTACATTTGCGATGAGAGTATTTGGCTGCTCAAGAGCTAAAATCAGTTCGAGTGATAACTGGTTTATTATACAGTTATGCATTATAGTAATATATTCAGTGTACAGGGATTGATACAGACAGAAACCGCTGGTAACCTGCAAGGAAAGTTTGAACATGTTTGTAAACCATTAGTATGCAGTTATCACAGATTACGTTTTTTTATATAAATTACATCATGGTTGATTACAATGATTATAGTGTAATTGATTGACATATTACACATTATTGTAGTTGATTAATAGTAATAATAATATTTATTTTGTACAGCACCACATTCAATACAGTTCACAATGCTTTACAGAAAATCTTATTAAAATAGCACATTGCATAAGATGAAATATATATTAATTTTAAAATGAGTCATGAGCTACTGATGAGCTTGGTAGTGACACCTAGTGAAGGAACAATGAAACGTGCCAGTCAGCCATGAGGCTTACACAAATCAGTATTCTGGTTATGATTATAATGTAATTGATTTATTACAACTAATTAAAATCATTTTAGAGGTTAAACCTTTGCAGTGCTTCCTGGAGGATCATGTCCAGTGCGTCAATTTCACTAGTGACATCTGGCGGGTAGCTGTATTGCAACAACGGTAACACTTTCAAGATATTGTGTTGCATTTTCTTCACCTTTTCTTGGTGAATCGTTTTAAACGCAGCGAGTATTTCACCCACGTGTTGTCGCTCGGCCTCGCTTTCATTTATCGACACTGTAAAACTCGCATAGTCTAGTTTCCGTTCAAATGGATAAATCACATGTGATTTGCCCCGAAAAATTACTGGGATGCATCCGGCCAGGATGGCATCGTAGAAAGACTTTCGCGTTGGCGAGTCACCAGAGGGCTGCAGACAGAACACGGAGTGTTTCATCCACGTCATCGTTTCATTTTCGTGCTGGTCCGAGCATTCTTGCGTTTTCAGCCATATTGAGTCGGTTGTGCTTCTGTCGTACTGGGTAGCCATATACTCACTGTAGCTGGCATGTGTTGCGGATTTTGCGAATTCATCGAGGAGATGTATACGAAATGGGCTACTGTGCCTCGTTGAGGCTGCCATAAAGATGAACACATTACGTGGTTCATGGTAAAGCGTTTTAAGGTAGGCCTGTGTAGTTCCTGGCATTCTCAGCAGGTGGCCATATGACGGATATGGTGCTATGATCAGTGGTAATATATCCGGTATCCAGAATTTGCGAAATTCTGCATTTATCTCCTGTTCGATTCCTATGAAGATCATGTGATGCCGGTGGGAGTGGGGAATTGTGGGATATCCCACAGTAAGCATTTCGCGCTCGATCTTTCCCAGAGTCATCAGGTGTGGTCGTCTATCTTGGAATTGGCTTTGTTCCCTCAGAAAAGTCGTCAGTTCGCTGGCGTACTCGGTGAAGTTGATTGCATACTGATGATTTGCAAGGCGTGGGAAACAAAAGCTTGCCAATGCACCATAGTAAGGCACATAGAACATCGATGCCTCAGCGGCATTCTTTGTTCGATGTGGGCTGTGCAGCATGATTAATTCCAGTGCAAACTGCCAGGTGTCTCTGATGGTCATGCCGTGATCGCTGTAGAGTTGACGGCCATAACCATAATCAGATGTCTCCTGGCAATGTGCAGTCTTTTTCCGTGCAATACACTGCACAAGGTCTTTATTAAATTTTCCAGGTAGCTCGTAAATGAAAACTTTATGGGTCAAAATATTCTGCTTTCCAGAAGTATTAATTGCGTTACTTTGGGGCGTCACATTGCTTTTTGATTTTTCTCTATTTGACGTTAATAATATTTTCGGTGTCGGAATGTTTGAAGCACGGTTGTTAAGTTTGTGTGGGAGAACATTTCGTGTGTCACTCCCAGTGACCTTTTTGTCATTAACATGAAATGAAATGGCTCTCTTGTCCAACATCGGAAATTCAGATTTTGAGAAATCATCCGAGATACCAATTGTTTTATATACAACACTTGCTGGTATGCCCTGGTGATGTGCCATGTGACTTTTCAGTGAACCAATCACAGCGTAGTAGAGTTGAAGACACAAAACGAAGATCAAGATGGCCGCCAGCACATTCCTTGGGCAGCAACAAGCCATGGTGACAATCACTGTCAGTTGTGATTGGCTGAAAAGGAATATCAAATATTAATAATCTAATTAATAATGTTGAGTCTTATAAGAGTTGCATTTAGAATATATTGTTATTACAGAAGTTATAGAATGAGTTGTAATTGCGATGAAGTTTTTTTTCGTCAGCTGGAAAGTAACTTTTCTGGGCAGTGGGCCAAAGGCCCATCATCGCTGGAAATCTGATGGTCCTGTCAAATGTCAGGTGGTCCTGCCAAATTTCTTGGGATCTGGACTGGTTTTAGCAAACTGAATATAATCTAATCAGATAGAGTCATCCAAGAGTCAAGATGGACCAACAATGGCATAAACAAACGCAGCGCGACTAAACTATCAGCTCGGTCGAATACAATTTAAATTTAAATGTTTGTTTTTTTCAAAATTAATGAACAATGCATTTCATTTATGTAAATTGAGATCATGCCAAAACTCAAGGCAGCTGAAGATATAAGCCCTAGTGTTCTATTTGGAACAATGTTTCCATTTCAGTATTTTGAAGGGAGTGGACCCCGTTTCAGCTTAGATTTTCAGTATTTCCAAAATAAAAATTTTGTTGTGGGTTATTGTAGCATTCCAACCATTATGGCTGTATCGCGTTATGTATCATATTGTGACCTCTGTATCATGATACACATTGTATCATGAAGAATGGTAGCATTCCAGCATTAGTAGTATGGCAGCGTTGTCAGTATGTAAATGTATAAGCTTTGTTGCCGCCTCATACTACATTGAGGAAAACTGCAGTGTCGAATTGACCGAAACAGATCTGTGTCCGAAGCAATCACTTTAAACACGCACCAGCCATTGTATTCCATGACATACCACCTGCACATTGGCATCAAGAAGCAGAATAAATATAATTCAACTAATTAGTATGTTTATTACCTTAAATAGTGAGTGATATTGTCAATGCTCGACTGATGTTACGGTTTTCATCACAAAACATAATTTTATATTTGTGCACAGTTATTGTCCAGTAACTTTAGTGATGCACAAATAAAAAAATATTTGTGCACAGTTATTGTCCAGTAACTTTAGTGATGCACAAATAAAAAATATTTGTGCACAGTTATTGTCCAGTAACTTTAGTGATGCACAAATAAAAAATATTATACACATGAAATACGCCTCCGTTGCATGTGTTTATTTTTAATCTTACCGTTGGTTGAGACCAACTCTTACCTTTGCTAGGAAAACAATTTCACAATTTTCTGCACTTCTACCCCCGGTAGTTGTTAATGCAGTTGTTTTTTATTGTATTTTAATAATGTGCCAAATAGTCTAGCCTTTCTTTAACTTGGAAAGCAAGTGCTTGCCTAGTAAAGCACAATCATTGTCAAGTATTGATCCAAATTGTGAGAAGAAAACAGGATATATTAGTCAGATGTTTGTCTGGGAAAAATAGTGCTAGCAGCCAAAAGTGAAGTCGAGATTGATGAAAGATGTTAATAATTAAAACTCTGGTCTTTAATCACCACAGAGACGCTCTCCTAACGAGCCATGCGGCAGTACTCATCATTAACGATGAGAGGCATGAATATTTCATGTGATACAGCCTGGTCTCGAGAGAAACTGCATTGAATGTGAGGAGTGATGCATTATTGGTGTAACTATACATCGAAATGTTGATACAACGCAATAGGTGATGTGATGATGCAATGCTATCAGTAGTAAATTTAACTATCGGTTGTTATCGTTGATAGTACACTGAACTATCGATTGTACCAGTAACAATAGTTGGCAAGACAGTTCAGTAGCACTACTTGTGTCAGGGCAAACATATGAACAAACATGTTTTTTCAACTGTATTGGATAATTTTATTTATTAATTGACCTAACATCAACAATCGTCATTCGCAGATTCAGCATTTTTAATGAACTATCTCCATGGCTACTCAATAGCTCCACCCATTAATTATGGTTTGGAACTGTTTTCCTGGCTATTTGCTATTCCATGATACTATCGCAATACTATCGCGATTGTTATGAAAGTACCGCAGTAGCAAGGCAATACTTACACAGCTATCAATATACTATATATCAATATACTATATATCAATATACAATATTGCAATAGTAAAACTACATCAGTCTGCTCGAGTAGGCACGTCAGACATTTTTATAACCAATGTTCAACTGTAGTATCATTGTCATAGTATCATTGTCATACTGCTATTGTCATAGTACCAATGTCATAGTATCATTGTCAATTTGCAAGAAATGCAGTTTTGTGTTATTCTATAAAAAAATTTTGGGGAGATGTTGATATTGATAAAATATCATCAAGAAAAATGTCTGCCGATTTCAAGCCAGTTTCCAAACTTGCGTCAATTTGCAAACTTATTTTGTTTACTAAAGATCCTGTCAGCGTATTAGTGTCATTGTAAAGGTTCCAGTATGGGAAAATGGGAGTTGTCTACCCTTAAAAGAGTCAAATGCACCAAAAGAGCTAACACAGGTCAATCGCAAGCAACTCCATAACTGAAAAGGTTTTATTTCAAGACCAAAAACTACAGATTTTGAGTTGGCGTCATCAAGCTATAGTTAACACAGGCAAGTGGGCAATGGACATTCGATACAGTTGAGCGCAGAATACAAAGAACGTGTGACTTTATTACTGATAACTAGTGCTGTGACAATTCCAGCTCTGGAAGGGTATAGGACCCGTGGTACTCATTGAGACCCGCGGTACCCATTGAGACCCATGGTACCCATTGAGACCCATGGTACCCATTGAGACCCGCAGTACCCATTGAGACCCGTCATACCTATTGGGACCCATGGTTTCGGCTCTAGACAAATATATCGTATGGTGGTATAATTAATAAAATGTAAATATTACATAAACAATATGAGAATAAAATTATATATATATATATATATATATATATATATATATATATATATATATATATATATATATATATATATATATATATTTGCATGCATACATATATAATCTAGATAATTATATCATATGGTGCTATAGACAAATACAAAGTATGATAGGATGAAACAATTAATTAAAAAGTTTGCTCCTAAAAACTTTTATATCAGTAGCACTTTGTATATCTTTGGGTAGCGTATTCCACAGTTTCGGTGCTGATACTTTGAAGCCATGATCTCTCAGTGTCTTCTGTTTTGTCATTGGCTCGTTTATTGTAAGTACATCACAGGATCTTAATCCACGCTGTGTGTTTGGCTGTGTGTTGTGTGGGCATTGCTACACATTACATATCACTGTCGTTACCACCGGAACACTTATTCACATACCTGCAGCTGTTAACGACACCTCAGATCTTTCACCACTTGTGTTAACGTCATTCACTGTGGTCTTCCGCAGTGTTCTGGTGTTAGAAATCAACTTGGTTAAAATTACTTATTTATAGAAGTTTGTCATTCGTGGGCCACGCTATTGATTGGTGTACCAGCTGAGACTTGAGCAGTTGTCTCAAACACTCGATGACATGCACACACGCCAGATGGTCTATCATCGATTGGTCTTCACCTGAGGCAGGCAAGGTGGTGTGAACAAAATTGCATAAGTTTTGAAAAGGCAGCAGGTGGATTCAAATCCTGGTCCACTCAACTCAACATTCTGATGCACTACAACACAGCCACCGAGCCCCAACTTGTCGTGATATTTTTGTACGACTTGCCACAGTCCATCTTAATAAGTACAGATCAGCACGATTCATGAATAATAAACAGAAAAAGTGGCAGGCGAATTTCTTCCCGTTTTATTATCCAGTAAACATTTCAATCTTCGGGGCGGAGATTTTTTGGCTTTGTCAAAATGACGGAGATTCCATATGAATGACAGAGAGTTGACATGTATGTGTATGACAAGTTGACCGGCTTGGTCAAACATCACACATACATGACCCACCAACCTGCATCAAGAAGTAGAAGTGAAGTCGTTGTCTTTCACTGACGGTGTTTGTTTACAGCACAAGTGCGTGGGTCGGGCCCTGTTCAGTGAAGTCGTTGTCTTTCACTGATGGTGTTTGTTTACAGCACAAGTGTGTGGGTCGGGCCCTGTTCAGTGAAGTCGTTGTCTTTCACTGATGGTGTTTGTTTACAGCACAAGTGCGTGGGTCGGGCCCTGTTCAGTGAAGTTGTTGTCTTTCACTGACGGTGTTTGTTTACAGCACAAGTGCGTGGGTCGGGCCCTGTTCAGTGAAGTCGTGAAGAAACTACAGATATTGGAGACAGATTACTTCGACTTGGAGTTTACAAATGAACATGGAAATTCTGTAAGTAGCCATAGTCACATGCAGTAATATATGCAGCATTAAAACAACTTTCTTTAATTCGTACTTTGGTGCGATGTACACCTCAAATGTACACCTCAAATGGTGCAATTAGTCAATTGTACACTTTTTAATGCATGACATGTATATGTTTTTATATATATATATATATGTATATGTATATATATATATATATATATATATATATACATACATACATACATACATACATACATACATATATATATATATATGTTTTTATATATATGTATATGTATATATATATATATACACATATATATATATGTATATATATATATATATGTATATATATATGTATATATATATATATTTATATATATGTATATATATATATATATGTATATATATATATATATATATATATATATGTATATATATATATATATATTTGTATGTATATGTACATATACATATATAATACATCTATTGATATATTTTTAATTCTTTCTACTTTTACTTGTACTTTTAATGTCAACATATGTTTATCTTAATATATTTTTTAACTTTTATTATATATATATATATATATATATATATATATATATATATATATATATATATATATATATATATATATATATATATATATATATAAGTATATATTATGGACTTTTTTGTCTGAAATAAACATTTATTAATATTATTATATAATAATGTAATAATAACCACTTTCTCACCCCTGTATCATTGGGCACATAAGACAGAGCAATTGACGCCATCCATTTCTATTTTCAGCCAGTCTTTCTTGGATCTGTGTCTTTGTTTTTGTGGTTTTGACCCTGAAGATAGAAGTGCTGAATGTGACAATAAGTAAAATAAGTTTCCCAACAAAGTTAGGATTAAGTTACGGTTCCACAAAGTCTCTTTCACATGACAAAAACATTTACTATTGATATAAATTTTCTTATGGTGTATACTCGTTTATGGAACATCTTTAATGCATTAGGTATCTTAATATGCCATATTTGACCTATTAAATGTACATCATACATGCCCTAATTAGCTTACACCCCTTTTTAATCAGCAGGATCCATAATTGTAATTTGATGAATGTGGAACAGTTGAAAAGTGTTGCCATCTGGTGTTAACAGTTGGCACCACTTTTCAGTTGTTCTACACTAGACACCAAATGACACCACTAGTGTTAAACAGTTGTTTTATTATATAGAGACATTTTTTTTGGTTTACACTCATAAGAACAGATTCCTTGACATTTCTCCACGGCCCAATTTTTTTAAGCATGCTTATTAGGTCGAATACAGTATATACTTTTATCTAAAATTCATGTATTCATATTTGGCCAAAACGGCCAGATTTATGGTGCATTCAAATGCTGCTTTATTGTTATTATTATTATAATTATAATTATTATAATTTATTAAAGAAGAAAATGTGAATAGTCAATGTTTTTGTCACGTGAAAGAGAGTTTGTTGACACATTGTACAAGACACACCGAAAAAGTTACTATATTTTTAATCTTTTTCACAATTTTCTGCACTTCTACCCCCCGGTAGTTGTCAATGCAATTGTGTCCAGTCTGTCGTCCAGTATTGTGGAGGTGCACAAGAGTTGTCTGACCATGCTGTGTCTTCCTTGACAGTGTTGGCTTGACCCCGAGAAACCAATCGTTAAGCAACTATCTCCACAGGACCCACATCTTAAGCTTCTTGTGAAGTTTTACACGCCGGACCCCGGTCTGCTGGAAGAGGAATACACGAGGTAACAAAACTAATTCCACTTTCCTTTTTTTTTTTTTTGGACGTTCTGGTTTCTTGGATTAGTGCCTTCAACATGTTGCGGGATGTTTGTGGAGCTTTAAAATGTCTTAAATTGGATCTTGCATTTTTAAGGTTTACAAAGGTATTAGAAATTAGAATTTTTAAAGAAAGCTCATAAGAAGGTATGACTTCACCAACCTAAGTCTAGGCCCTTCAACAAAGGTGGAATGGACAACGAATTCATCCCCATTAAATATTTACCACAAGTGAGGATTTCGCTATGAAATTTTTGCTCCCTCTATGAAATATTCACCCCTCCCAATTAATTTTGTTTCCTTGATAGACTTGGGTAGTTCTGCTTTCTAGATCCCTTGTTATACCAAATATAATCATGTAGGAACAAGTATTGAAAACTGTACATGTTTGGAATACGTTATTGAATATCTGCAAAGTAACAAGATTATCCGCAGATTTTAAGATATGTGTTTGTGATGTGACTGAGTACATTTCCTGTTAATTTAAAACTCTTATTCCAACTATATGCATATATTTAACTAAAACACAAATTGTTTAACCGATTTATAAAATAATATTATGGCTTGAAGGGGGTGCAAATTTTATAGAGGGAGTGAATATTCCATTATGAAAATCTTAACCCAGGGTGTTTATTTCATATGATAATTAATACTCACCTAGGAGTAAGGATTTACGTTGGTAAAAATCTCACATGTGATAGGCCGGAAGTGAAACAATGATCTATCCCCTGTTGTAAACGAGTAACTGATGGTCCCTTTCTTGCTGCAGATATCTGTTCTCGATGCAGATCAAGCGGGACTTGGCGACCGGCGCCATGCCTTGCCAAGAGCACACAGCAGTGCTGCTCGCATCATACATTGTGCAAGGTTGGCAGAAATGCGTGCACGTGCATGTATGCACATTGCACACACTTGCATGTACAAATGTACATTGTACATACACATGCATGCTGTAATGCAACAACATTATGACACAGTAGATGTATAGGACATACAATAATTAATAACTGTCGAAATGTGTTTACAAACATTTATTTCCTAAAATTACCCACATATGTTAAAGTTACGTGTTGTTCTAATTGAATAACTTTTCTAACTCCATAACTTTTCTATCTTCTTAATATGATATTGATAATTGTTTTCTCGGGGTTGTGAATTTCCAACATGTCAGAATGTGTTACAGCACCGGGCAGTGAACGGTCACACGATTTAGAGCAATAACAGTTCCGTAACAGTTCACCGCATGGCGCTGCATAATGCAGTGGTGGTCAAATTAGTACATGGGCCTTGGCTCCACCCCCCCCCTATTTACTACACTTTGTACGAATTGGTAAATGTTGATAATTGCGAATGGCCCCTTACTAGACATGTGCTGGTGGTTATAGCTGAGTTCGGGGACTACTCAGAGGAGCAGTGTGATGGCCACGCCTACCTGTCTGACGTCCGCCTGCTACCCGGACAGATTGACGAACTTGAGATCAAGATTATGGAACACCACATTGAACACAGGCGAGCACAGACTAACAGTAATATAACTAGCCAGTTCCCAGTGCTGCACGGGAGAAAAATCAACCCATGACAACTTATGACTCCTCGCACTGCCCAGTCACATGACAACTTATGACTCCTCGCACTGCCCAGTCACATGACAACTTATGACTCCTCGCACTGCCCAGTCACATGACAACTTATGACTCCTCGCACTGCCCAGTCACATGACAACTTATGACTCCTCACACTGCCCAGTCACATGACAACTTATGACTCCTCGCACTGCCCAGTCACATGACAACTTATGACTCCTCGCACTGCCCAGTCACATGACAACTTATGACTCCTCGCACTGCCCAGTCACATGACAACTTATGACTCCTCGCACTGCCCAGTCACATGACAACTTATGACTCCTTGCACTGCCCAGTCACATGACAACTTATGACTCCTTGCACTGCCCAGTCACATGACAACTTATGACTCCTCGCACTGCCCAGTCAAGTTTTGGTAGTGCAGCCAATAATGATGATGGATGCAACTTCGTGCCCAAAAAACAATTTACCGCTACCGGTTTCCCGAAGCGATCGTACCATATGAAGGAACATATGTGGATGGTTGACATAGATCACGCAACTCAGAATATTGATAATATGTATTTTACCTATATCCATTCTTAATTCACTTTTCTACAATTTTTACTTAACTTATTTCAAGAAACCATTGTTATTACTCTGTTTTACTGCATTTTATAATATACTCTCTGATGTAATTATATAATTTTAGGCAGTACTATATATACCTTTTTATTTATGTTTTACTGTCATGTAGATAAAATGTATATTTTATGAAATTTATCGTGAATAATTTTTAAAAATTATTATTAATGTCAAACTGTGATTGGTTGATTGCAGGGGTCAGACCCCCTCGGAAGCCGACTTCAATCTTCTTGACACGGCCCGCAAAGTGGAGTTGTATGGTATCCGCATGTATCCTGCAAAGGTGGGCATTCACTATTTCGTCTCCTAAGGGGTCCAGTGAACCCCATAAATTTGTTTCACTTCAGGACCAAGTACCGCATCATATTAAACATAGAAGTACTCAGACTTCCAACTAGAGCTCTCTTAAATTATTCCTGCCATCACCGAAACGGTGAAGAAAACAAACACACTCATCGTATTTACATGTTAACGGTTTGTGTGTCATGTTTAGATGTCACAAAATCAATGTTTCATTTGTATATTTTTCAACTGATCAAAACTGAAGTTTATAATTAATTTGTGAAATTTTATTTTCCGCCATTACAGGATTTTTATAATCCCTGGTGGATGTTTGCATAGCCATTGGAGCATGCACACCAGTTTGAAAAAAAAAAAAAAAAATTTAGTTCTCAAAGGTCCGCTATATTAACAATGTTGTACGTCATGTTTTTTTCTTTATTGCTGTATTACATTTAAATAAATAATTTATAAATCATAAAATGGGAATTTGACAGATCAATAAACCGTCTAAAAAAATATTTCATCTTCAAATGTGATTAGTCTGTCCATTTTTGTGCGTTCACTTATTTGTTTGTCGTCACATCCAGCTCCAGATAATGTCTGACCTTGAGATGACCTTAGATTGACCTTGCATGACCTCTGTTGGCAGGATCATGATGGCGTATCGCTGCATCTCGCTGTAGCACATATGGGAGTGCTCGTCTTTCAGAACTACACGAAGATCAACACATTTTCATGGGCGAAGATTCGGAAGTTGAGTTTCAAAAGGAAGAAGTACCTTATCAAACTGCACCCAGAGGGATACGTAAGTGGGAAGATGGGATGTGTCAATATGGAAAATGGAAGTATCGCATGTGAGGCATTCCCACAAAATCAGTCGGATGTCGTAGATTCCGTTTCCACAATACAAGCGATTAACGATTTTGGGTTGATATTGATGATTTGATGATTTTGAGATAATAACACAAACTGAATTAAACATACTTTTTATTTAGCAATATGAAACTGATTTGTTGAAATGATGCTTGCAAATGCATCTAAATAACATTTTATGTAAAGCTATGAATTTCATTTTGGGTATTGATAAAAAACAATAGCCACCATTTTGGTTGATACCCATTTTTCGCATTTCGTTGCAAAGCTATTAATGTGCACTTTTCAAATTTGGAACAAGTCGTGCAGGAAAGTACACCAGCTTGTGAAAAACGAGAACATTTACTGTGAAATATGAAAAAAGATTAATACACAGCAGACACCGCTTAATTAACAGAAACATGAATAACATAATCAGCCATTTTCAGTTAGAATCAGCCATTTTCATTTAGAATCAGTAATTGTTTTCAGTAAAAATAACAAATTTTCAGTTAGAATCGGTTGTTTTCAGTTAGAATAACCAGTTAGAATCAGCTTTTTTTTAGTATCGGCTGTTTTCAGTTAGAACAAGCCATTTACAGTTAGAATCGTAAATTTTCTGCTAGAATCGGCCGTTTCCAGTTTGAATAAGCCATTTTCAATTAGAGTCAGCAATTTTCTGTTAGAATCAGCTGTTTTCAGTTTGTAGAATAAAAATACCTGTGATGTAATCATTCCCTGTTCTCACATTGTTAAAATCTGCTGCATGAATCATGTCCGTTGGTTAGTAAAATCACATACATGGAAAACGATATAGTAATATCGTGATGTGAAATAATAGGTTTTCCTGGAAAACCGAAGGCGTGTTTTTGATGTGAAAAACGATACATTGTACAGGTAAAATAGAAACACATTACTTATACTGAACTATTATTGACAACATGTGTTGACATCCCAACATGTGTTGACATCCCAAAATGTGTTGACATCCTAACATTATATTGATATCCCAACATGTGTTGACATCCCAACATATGTTGATATCCCAACATGTATTGACATCCCAACGTTATTTGACGTCCCAATATGTGTTGACATCCCAACAAGTGTTGACACCCCAACATTATATTGATATCCCAACATGTGTTGACATACCAACATGTGTTGACATCCCAACATGTGTTGACATCCCAACATGTCTGACATCCCAACGTGTTGACATCCCAACATTATATTGATATCCCAACATGTGTTGACATCCCAACATATAATACAAAGGTCAACATATATTGATATCCCAACATACAGGTACAACATATTCATAAAACCAACAAAATACATCACACTCACTGAAACAACCAGTTAATAAAGTCATTAACAATTAATAACAATTAATAAATTTAATAATGCAGAGTAAAATTATAATTACAAATTGATTTATGGGACGCGGGATGCTCCTATTAAGACCAAATCTGGTTGCTGTCAATAAGAGCCACGCAGCTTTTAATTTCTATGTTGGTATGTATTTTCTAATAATATCTGTGTGCTTACCAGTAATCAAGAATATAAATTAACATGACCTCATCAAACTTTAAATACATATAGCTAGCTATCCATTATTATTAGTTGGGTGGAAATTACAATATATTTTGACAAATATGACAATTTGATATTTCAAATTTGTCATCACCTATTTGTATGTAATACATTTGGCATACGCCATAAATCCACATTGACATTGGATATGCATCAGGTTTTTGCTATGTCGAATGTTTCTCTTTGCAAATTTGTGATGTGCTCCTGTTATGTGAATTTTATTTTGTATGTGAGTGTTGTAATTGTGAATAATGTGATTTTTATGTGACGTGTTATTAATGTTATTATAATCACTATTCTGACAAATCTCTTCCCTGAAGGGTTACTACAAAGACACGGTGGAGTTCTACTTTGACACGCGGGACGAGTGTAAGAACTTCTGGAAAAAGTGTATCGAGCACCACGCCTTCTTCCGTTGTCACCGGGTCAGGAAGACGCCGCGACACAAGACCCGAGTCGTCAGTCGAGGGTCCTCGTTCAGGTTAGTGGTTGGTTGATGGTCCTCGTTCAGGTTAATGGTCATTCGATGGTCCTCGTTCAGGTTATGGTCCTTGTTTGGGTTAGCGGTCGGTCGATGGTCCTTGTTCAGGTCAGTGGTCAGTCGATGGTCCTCATTCAGGTCAGCGGTCGTTCGATGGTCCTCGTTTAGGTTAGTGGTCGGGTGATGGTCCTTGTTCAGGTTAGTGGTCGGTTGATGGTCCTTGTTCAGGTTAGTTGTTGGTCGAGGTTTAGTGTTGTTCCATTTAATCAATTTGTCTATGAATGGATGGTTCATCAATTAATCGATTACACTCTTGTGTGATCGATTGTTTTCGATTATATAATAATTCTTAATGCATTCCATTCCCGTTCATGAGTTACCTGAACTTGCTGGTAATCTTGTGTATAACAAACGGTGCCGCCACATCACGAAGTCTGGATGATTGAGGCCAAAACTAGTTGAGGGTTCTCATTCATGTTAGTGGTAAGCAATAGGTCCTAGTTCAGGTTAAAAGTCAGTAATAGGTCCTTGTTCAGGTCAAAGGTCAGTAATATGTCCTAGTTCAGGTTAATGTTCAGTCACAGGACCTCGTTTAGGTGGTCAGTCATGAATCAATGTTCAGTTTAGTGGTCGATTAGTTGAGGGTATTCGTTCAGGTTAGTGGCCATTCGAGGGTCCTTGTTCATATTAGTGGTCAGTCGTTTATGGTAGTTAGTGGTCGGTTAGTTGAGGGTATTCGTTCAGGTTAGTGGCCATTCGAGGGTCCTTGTTCATATTAGTGGTCGGTCGTTTATGGTAGTTAGTGGTCAGTTAGAGATCCTACTTTAATTCAGTGTAGTTGAGAGTCATCATTTAGTTTGTGTTTGTGTATGTTTTTTATTCAGTTTATTGAACTCGTTAGGTTCAAAGGTTAGATGAAAGTTATTTATTTCTTGATTTGATCTATATTAAAGGTTAGTGTATGCTCTTATATATCATGGTATTCAGTCTGTAGGACCACACAATGCACTTTACACTTCATCCTTGGCTGACCTGTTCCTTTACACTTCACCTCCAGCAGGCCAGTTCATTTAAACTTCACCCCCGGCAGACCTGTTCCTTTACACCTCACCCCTGGCAGACCTGTTCCTTTACACCTCACCCCTGGCAGACCTGTTCCTTTACACCTCACCCCCTGGCAGACATGTTCATTTACACCACACCTCTGGCAGACCTGTTCCTTTACACCTCACCCCTGGTAGACCTGTTCCTTTACACCTCAACCCCGGCAGACCTGCTCCTTTACACTTCACACACTGACAGACCTGTTCCTTTACACTTCACCCCCGGCAGACCTGTTCCTTCCAACACCACCTCGACCTCTCTGGGACGCATTCAGCCTCGCCGCAATTACTGCTCGAAAACTAAATGTTCACATATATCCTTCGCTGCCCTTCTTCAGGTGAAGAGTTGTTTTTGACATGTTGACTGACCATTTGACTGACCACTGTTAGATGTGGGGCGTAGTGACAGTGGTAACGTTTAACTGTTCCAGCCAAAATAGCAATGACGCACAAGAAGTGCTAAGCTTTTTTTTATACAAAATGTTGGTCTAAACTTGTATATTTATGTGTTGTCTATGCACATTTCAACCAAGTAAACTATATATTTCCGGAAAGAGACAACAATTTTCTATTTAGTTCCAGATACATGTATGTAGTAGCTGAGTAGCACGACACAACTCACTTTCACTAACATGTAGGCGTTGATTGTTATCTGATAAGTTTTCGCTGGTCAATGTATGACTTTTTGGTTTGGGGTTAAGACTTCTGGTTTTGTTTTGCGCTCAAAGGCAGGCAAATATATGCATCATTGACATAATAGCAAGCAAACGCAACTGTTTTGAAAGTTATAATGCTTAATCTCATAGTGTAATTTTTATCAAAGAAGTTGGTTCCAGCCAATGCCAATAGATGTTGCAAAATGGAATTGACAAATTTCGCTGCATGACATTTCATTGAAAAATAGGTCATCAGCTACCGTATATCGGCCTTTTTAAAAAAAGGTTCAAATCCTCTTGCTTATCGTTTCAAAGTTTGGGCAATTTCGTTCACCCCACATTGCCTCAGTTTACTCGGCTGTATAATTTAGTACCTGGCTATAGACACTCTTGTGATATTTCAGATACAGCGGCCGAACACAGAAACAACTTGTGGAATATGTCCGGGACAACTACGTCAAACGACCTCCTTTTGAGAGGTAGGTCAAAAGCCAGACTGTGACCTCTCTAGCAACAATTGTATGTTGGCATATGCATATATTTATGGATAGTATGCGTCACATACAAAGATACATATGTGAATGGGTTGAATGGGTGAGGTTGCTGGTTCAAATGTTGTAATTCACCAATCCACATGATTTGTTGATCCTACCAAAACCCATAGGAGCCAAAGTGGGCGTATAAACAAGGTTCCACTGTATTCGCATTTTTTCTCTTTTATGAAAGTGTAGCATTATTTCAGAGGAAAAACATGTTTACAGTTTAGTTGCAAAGTTGTAAATGAAACTGCGCTAGAATCTGTTAGATGCGATCCCATTATTGATTTGTAGCGGTACAAGTTGTCACTAATTAACATGTGTACTAATAAAATTTAAAAGTGAAACTAGTTAGAGTAATTAGTTTAAAAGTGAAACTAGTTAGAGTAATTACTTTAAAAGTGAAACTAGTTAGAGTAATTAGTTTCCCATCCTGCTTGTCTTTTTGTACCATGTCGCAGTGATTATATAATTAATTATATGTGTTCTTTTTTCTGCACCAATCACCGTATGTGGATTTGTAGAAAGTAAGCAGTCTTTCAATATTTGTTCAGCTTTTATTTTTGGTGTTTTGGACATTTTGTTTTAAAACCCATGGCTTAAATGGTTAATGTTTTGGCAGTGTAAATAATTAATCATTTTGGTACGTTACACTGATGGCTGTAGTAATGGATGCCTGTTAGTTGCAGACTTGGGGTCATTTGCATTATATCTATTCCTATAATTCCCTATTCCTTTCACATACCAGTTCCAATTACACCTCGTAAATGCCAGTTCCAAAATGCCAATTCCAATTAGCAATTTCATGTTGAAATAAACGTATGTGAACAGAGCAACCGTTAACGATATACACAACTAAAAAAAAATTACATCTTTCTTAGAGGAGCTTTATTTAATTTCTGTATATTATCGTACATAATCGCAAACAAAAACGACATACGCAACATATTACATTTTATTGATTATTTGTAGCAAATAATTTTTGAGGTAAGCTACATGATCCAATTGAAAAGTATTGAAAATACCAATTACATTTTCGTCAATTCCAATTACTTTTTTTAACAAAACTCCAATTACAATTCCGAAATTGGAATTGGCGTTTCAATTCCGTTTACAGTGCAACTGATCCCACATCTGATTAGTTATGTAATAAGCCTATCACATTGTCCACCTAGGCCATGGGTGGGTTAGTCTGATTGCTTGTTTCTCTATCTAGATGTAAGTTGTTGTTTTTTCTGGTTGTTGGTATCCAACTACTCCTTGCTTCACCAACTTAGTGCACCTTTTCTACGCCATTTAAAAGGAATATACGTTCATTTTCATTGGCTAACACATAAAGATTTTTGCATATAGCTAAAATGCGTCAATTCTCTTAACTTACTGATCTGAAATTACATCTAAATTAACAAAATTGCGCTTCATGTTTTAATCTTTATTGCTGTAGTTACTGTTATTAACTGTATAAATGGGAAGTCTAATCCCATGGCTATATATGGAAATCCGTCTGATGTTGTCGGTTTATATCAGGGAATTTAATCTACAATCAGAGTTTCCAAGAAAGTTTGACTTCATTTAAAAAAAAATCAGCTGATTTTGTCTTATAACTTTTTTTAAAAGCTGATGTTAAAGGGAATATTAATGTTATGAAATTGTAATAAAATAAACGGTATGAATAGTTGAAGTTGGACTCTTGAACTATCAAGCTTTGTTATATTAAATATTTTAGTCGAACAAATCCAATGAATTTTATTCTTCAGATTTATCTAGATTATTAGAAATTTTATGTCTTTAAGAACACAGTCTGCTAATGTTGCAGACTGAATAGTATAAATTAAGTTTTGTTGGTATGTTTAGTAAGAATAGATACTAACAGATTTGACAGATATTGGTTAGATTAACATCAGTGTACGTTGGTGGTGAATAGAAATTACCGTGAGAAAATATCTTATTGTAAAGATGAGTTACATTTTTAAACCTTCGCCATACTCTTGCTAACCAATACCATTATTATTATTAATTAATTAATTAATATTTGTGACAGTTTGTGAATTTTCTGAGGGTTTTTGAAGTTTCCATGTGAATCGATTTACATTAAATAAGTAGCAATACGCACTGCCTGTCACCCTGTTTTGGAGGATAAATATCCTGTTAAGAGTATCTGTTCTGTGGGTACTGTCACTGTGTCATGTGGTGTCATGGGGTACTGTCACTGTGTCATGTACTATCACTCCGTGTCATTGGTGTTTTAAAACTGACTCCGCAGTTCAATTTCTCACCCATCCATGTTTTAGAATTTCGTGAAACCTTTTATCCACCAAAAAACTAGGCCATTTGTGCAATTTTTTTATTTGTTTTGGTGAAATCTTTGGACAATCTATTTAACATTTTTATTTTTAACTGGGTCCGGACAAAATTCAGCATAAAACGTGGTCCAGCTCTATGTATGCTATGACACACGGATATTCACACGGTTACCAGATCTAATTATCAAAGGTAATTCTTTCGGCCATTTCAACAAAAGTATTAACTCTTTAAAAAAACTTTAACATTACCGAACTGATTCACAGTGGACTAAATGAACTGCAGAGGTTGGTTTAATTAAGCAGCACTAGACTTGTCTGTTAATAATTTCTCTCTTATACTGACACTCTGTGTATTGTAGATAACACAACGAGGTCTTTTGTTCACAGAATATCTCAACGTGTACCAGAGCCTATTTCACTAAGTCTTATCAGCTCTTACGATAAAAATATTCCATCATAAATTCTGTTTTGCTCATAGCATTTCATTGGTTTGTAAAAATACGTAAAATGCCACACTGTGTGGTGACGAAAACGTTTTCATGATGCAAATTGTAGGTTATGATTCATTAAAGAAATTATTATTGCCTATGAGAAAAATATCTGGTTGTGAGAAAATGCAAAGTGATGATTGAAATTTTCGGAAACTAAAACGAAATGAGCCTGTGGATTTAGTTAAATGTCCTCCTGCGTTGTTCTCATTATACAGGGGCCACACCAACACAAATGGTAGCCAAACAACTCAATAGAATTTCCTGGTTTTTGTTTTGTTTCCTGTTCTTTGGGAAACATTTGCTTCACATCATCAACGTGGTAAGTTTTGAATGGATATCTTTATTGTCCTTGATTTGGATGAGCTTTGAACACACTTGAATTTGACCTGATCTGTTACTGCAAGACTTCTACCTATGGGGCTATTTTAAGGACAACATCTGTCAAGGAAGTCCACATTCCATAGTCGATATAAAACAGGAATACCGTGTTCGACCTAATAACCGTACAGTATGCTAAAAAAATTGGGCCATCAAACAATGTCAAGGAATCTGAATAAGCGTACACCAGCATTTGTTTATCTAGAAAATATAAGGAAACTGTTTAACACTAGTGGTGTCATTTGATGACTAGTGTAGAACAACTGAAAAGTGGTGCCAACTTATCAACACCAGATGGTGACACTTTTCAGTTGTTATATACACTAGTCAAATTACATTAATTATAGATCCTGCTGATTAGAAAGGGGGTGTACGCCAATTAGGACATGTACGCTTAATAGGTCGAATATGGTAACTAACTTTGTGTGCAACTTCAAGTGTTTGCAGCTCTGAGGTCGACATCTCGAGCACAAACCTCAACCAAATCAAGGACATTAAAGATATCCGTCTGAAATTGTCCACATTGATCATGCACGATGTGACACAAATGTGTGTCAAAGAACGGGTCATTGACATAAAAATAAGGGAGTTATATTGCGTTGTAAGAGTAGCATTTTTTTGTGGTCATCCAATTTGTGCTGACATGTTTGTGAGGTTGCTTGTGTAGTGTAGATACATATATATATATTATTTAGGTTTTAGTTAACTCAATGAAAAACTAACATAACTAAGTCATGAGGGATTCACATGGAAGGCATTTGCAGGGAACATTTTCATGCATAGAATAAAACTTAACTTTATATTTCCCTTGGCTATAATATTGACAGTGAGGACTGTGGTTGGGTGTATGTAAAACTACCTTTTAAAGAAAGACTTATGTTTTTGTTATAAATTTTATTCATGTTCTGACTATAAAGTTAAGTTAACGTAAGTTAAGTTAATGTACTATCAATGTTTCAAGGAAAAAATTCTGGAAGTTAGTTCTTCTCTTCGCCAGATGGCGTAACAAGCAGGCTGTCTCACATTTGGCTGAGTTGGTACCCACCTCTCACTATATGTGGGACCGCCTGCTTGTTACGCCATCTGCTGAGCAGAAGAAGAACTATTCCAAGAATTCAATTAAACGTTGAAAATAAGTTAACGTCAATAGTTGTGACTTGAATGAATTGATATTAATTAAATTACCAACTTGATGAATATTTTTGTCAAAGTATTTGTTACATTAACCTAAAAAAAATTGGGAAATTATGTTTTAAATAAGTTTTTCTGTGACTGTAGTTACACTCGTCTATTCCTCCTTTCTGTCGCTCAGGTCGGTGAGTATGCGCACTGTCTCGACAGTGACACGAAGTGCTGCAGCGACCCCGAAGACTGGGACCTTGAACTCCCGTGACATTCACTTCGGTATGAATAACAGCACGTCTAGCGGTTCACGAACTCTCGACATGGGGCGATCTCGCGAAACAGTCGATCACGATAATCTCGACCCGCCGCCTTTCGACGAGGTTGTCGACCACCAGGTGGCGCACAGCCAGTCGACTGACGCGATCACAAATCACCGAAGTGTCGAGCGAAAAACACCGCCGCCGCTGTCAGAGAAGCCACAAGGTGGAGCCACTTCTCACGATGAGTTCAATTATTCTTACTATCAGCTTAGTTATGATGCAAATGAGGATGATACTGGTGCTGCTGCCAATGCCCCTAGTGGCATTGGTGGTGATAAACAACAAACTCTGTCAGCCAATCAGAATGCAAATGACAATGATGACAATTTGTCCCATGATTCCTATCACTTAACCGGGTCACATGATTCGTTAAATGATGACTCGGACGAAGTCGTTGAAAATCGCCCCCCAGATCGTTCTTCCCAACCCAACTATGAGGAGCTCCTTGATTCCCTAGAGCTGGAGAGGGATTTAGTCAGGGGGAAACAAGAGGGAGAGGACAAGGAAGAGGCGGAGGGAAGGGAATCTCACTTACTTGTTAATTCCAACGGGAAGGGGGAACAACTGGGAAGGGAAAATGGGGAGGAGCCTGTAGAAGAGGAGGATAGGGAAATAGTCGAGTCCTGTAAACCCAACGGGCTAAGTAGCGATAAGTTTACTAGTGGTATTGCTAAGCAACCAGAAATTGTTGTTGCTAGGCAACCAGAATCGGTGTTGTTAGCAGTTACAACAGCCAATCAGAACACAGCCACAGAAGACGGGGATGAAACCAAGAAAGGATTGTCTGGCGAAGATCACTTCGATGTTGGGACACATACAGGTGGCACCACTGTACAGAAGGGCGAGAGTTTCGAGGAATGGCGGTCAAATCTCGACGAGCGCGAGAACCTGCAGGAAGAGATTCCATACATTCTACACCGCCGACATGTCAACCAATCAAATCATCTGCCTGCTTCGTTGAAGGTGCTGCCCCCTACTGGCCGACCACTGCACACGTCGACCCCACTGCCATCAAAGGAACAGGTGAAACAGCAACTGGAGCAGATTCGTATTAGTTTGACCTCTCCGATTGTGTCGCCGAACAAGTCCCCGAAATCCCCTGGTGGCACAAAACGGACGTTCGACTTCGTCGTCTTCAGTAAGCTGCCGCCGAAGACAAGTTTCTCGAGCCGTGATGACTCGATGAGCCCAACAGTCGAAAGAGAAGTATTTGGTTCTTTGCGGTCGAAGCACGATGTGCTCGGTTGCCATGACAATTCCAAGTCAGCAACTGAGCAAGGAGACATTATTGCGGTGACGCAGCTTGCTCCAAATGCTTCAGAGGAGGATTTCAGCTCAATTGGCGATGCGTCAGGATCATCAACTGTTGCGTCACGAGAACAGTTGGCAACAATTGTTGGTGACGACACAAAGGATGTTGACAATATTGACAACAAGAAGGATGTTGACAATATTGACAACAAGAAGGATGTTGACAACAAGATGGAAGTTGACAACAAGAAGGATGTTGACAACAAGAAGGATGTTGACAGCAAGAAGGATGTTGACAGCAAGATGGAAGTTGACAAGAAGAAGGATGTTGACAACAAGAAGGATGTTGACAGCAAGAAGGATGTTGACAGCAAGATGGAAGTTGACAACAAGAAGGAAGTTGACAATAAGAATGATGTTGACAGTGTTGACAACAAGACGGATGTTGACAGGGTTGGCAACAAGAAGGACGTTGACAACAAGAAGGATGTTGACAACAAGAAGGATGTTGATAACATGAAGAATGTTGACAACAAGAATTATGTTGACAACAAAAAGGATGTTGACAACACTGACATTGTCAACAAAATAGAGAATTCTGGGACAGGTCAAACAGATCAGAAGGAACGTCCTGAGGATACAGAGGATGGCAACACAGGCATCAGCATTTCCATGGCGACGTATCTGCCGGAGACATCTGATAAGGAACACAGAATGATGGTTGTGATGCAGGAAGGTCACACCACCACTCAGGGCCTTGATGTTCCCACAATCATTCTTCGTCGACCGTCTGACGTCGAGGTAAACTCTGACAATGACGCTGCCGACCTCCAAAGTGACGTATGTATTCCACAAGGCAACAACGCTGCAGAAGAATCGTCCCAACCATTATGTGATGACAGCATTCCAGATGGCAGCACCGAGACTACAGAGCAAGCAACAAACAATGGTCTGTCACCAGGTGTCAGCACTACATCAGATATGGATGCAGCGAATAGTAAAGCCAATGGAAGCACTCCAGTGAGTGTTGGTGAGAGGTCGACGGTGATGTCGCCAGACTACATTCCACCCGGGGGCAGCACTGACGAGGACATGCGCAAACAGCAAGAGTTTCGCAATGCCATTGAGGAGATGTTCAAAGAGGCAGTCATCGATTCCTTGTCCTCGTCTGGCAGTGATGAGGTCCACAGCGACACAAGTAGCGAGGATATGCCGCCTCCGCCTCCAGTGCCCCATGACATCTCATCCGAAGATGACGTAGAACCCCCCTGCTCATTTGACCTGCGTGACTCATCCTCATTCCTTGCTTCCAACGTCTCCTCCAAACCCTACTCTGTTCCCATCGCTGGTGGGACACATTTCCCCGCCCCTCCCTACGTGTCATCCGAGAGCGACGTCGAATCTCCCGCTGGCACGGACTTCGGTGAAGCCCATCAGATACTAGCAGCCTTGGCTAAGGCACGACCGTATTCAGTCCCTGTAGGAGGGATGGAGAGATTCCCAGCTCCTCCTGAGATATCCTCAGAGAGCTCAGAAGAAGTTCCAAGCGACTCTGACCTTCCTAACGTCTCCGAGATTTTGGAATCCCACGTGCGGGCGAACCCTTTTTCGGTGCCTGTTTCTGGAAGCATGCATTTTCCGGAAGCGCATTATGACAGGATCAGGGATAACATTCCTCCCAGTGTGCCTCCTGTTGCCCTGCTCCATGCTGTTCCCGTTCCTATTGAACTCAGCTCATCTGGGAGTGAAGGCAATGGTTGCCATAGCGATGACGACTTGCCGGATGCAGCGGCTATTTTAGACGCGGAAATTTTTGAAAACACCGCCAACAGTGATGTTGCCATGGCGACGGGGAGCGACGATGAGTTACCCCCTCCCCCACCCCCAAATGATTACAGCGAAACTGACTCTGGGGATGAGGGTGAAAGCCCCACAAAGGTGATCGACTTCTACAACCGGCTCGGCCTGCCAGAGAACGTCGCCAACCCCACCCCACGTCTTGCGGTCACCGACGACTTGTCTAGTTCTTCAGGCGAGGAGATGGATTCAATGAGAGATGATGATGGGGATGTCCTGGAGGTGTTGGAGACGCTCGAGTCGACCGCCTTGAGGCGATCAAGCAGTAACAGTGACTTGGACATGACGTAAAGTCCAGTGGGAGAACTCTCCTTACAACACACCACAGTGAACCGTGTGCCGTGACCGGTGTGATTATGTGTGATTATATTGTCAGTTTGCGATCGTCAGGAATATGGTGTCACTTATGTAATGTGGCGGGCTGCCATAGCAACTGTTGCTGTAGCAACTGGCTGCCATAGCAACTGGTTGTCATAGCAGCATGCTGTCATAGCAACCAGCTGCCATAGCAACTGGCTGTCATGGTCACAATGTTTTTAACAGTTGTGGCGCTACACTAGTTGAAACACTGAATACTTTGCAAACGTTCTTGAGGGAATTGGGAGACAGTCGGATGGTTCAGGAATCACTCAGTGTGCAAATGACAGTATTTATGGTGGCAGAAATGTGAAATGGTCATGGCGGTGATGTGATAGTTGTCTCGTGTGACTGTCATGTGACAGATTACAGATGTGGACGTATTGTGCGGTCAGGAAGCGTACCTGTGTTGTCATGTAACAGGACCATTTTGGGGGCCTTCTATGAATATCAATTTGGCAGGACCATTTTGGGACCGTGATATGGGTTTTCGTCGGCCACCAAATGTAGATATTTATAAACATTCTTTTAATATGTGATTCGAGTTTTGACAGTTTCTCCTTTGATGTCAGAAGGAGACCTGCACTGTCGTAAATGTCAATTTGCAGGACCATATTGGGGACCATATTGGGGACCATATGTGATATGGGTTTTCTTTGATTGCCAGATGTTGATATTCATAAACATTCTTTTGCTACGTGATTCAGGGTTGGACAGTTCCCCTTTGGTGTTGGAAGGAATCATTACGTATTGGGAATGCTAATTTTGGCAGGGTAAATAAGGAGGGTGACAGCGTGGATTGACGGAGGGTGAATAACAGTGAAATAGGCACACTGTGATACGGTGAAATAAGGATGAGGTTACGATGTTGAAAGGGTGAAATAAGGTTGTTTTGATAGAGGGGTGTATAGAGGGGTGTATGGAAGGTCATAGGGGTCGACTGCTTGAAGTGAGATTGATGTAAGGGTAATAAACTTTCTGCTGCGATATTCTCACACTTGTTTGCAGATTATTCTACAGATGATGTTTGTGTGAGTGGCTCATGACTGAGCAGTGATGCTCTCATACTGAGCAGTCAAGGAGCATTACCAGTTTATATTATCATCTGCACAACTTTGAGAGCATGTAAATCAAAGCAGGCATATTTATTTTATATTTCTTTCGGTTTGCCAGTACTTGAAAAACGTTTCATTTTCACACAATTTTTAATAAATAAATATTATGGTACTTGAGGGAGCTTTGTAAATAAAAAAAAACCAATAATGCAGAACACATTTGGACAGCGTTGACCCCACCCACCAATACCCCTATCAAAAGCAACAACAAAATAGAAAATTGGAGGCGTTGTACATGCTAATCCAGCGAATGGAAAGCTGATTATTTCAACAGGGAGAAAATATATACGAAATTTTTTTATCACCTACCCACCCATGTCCAATTTTTTTTGATGATTAGTATTTTTGTATATTTACAAAGCCTGTAAGTCACTATATGTACAGAGCTGAAGTGATATGTACCGTGTTCAACGTAATAAGGGTACAATTCGCTTGAAAAAAATGGGCCATGGAGAAATGTCAAGGAATCTGTTCTTATAAGCGTATGGCAAAATTTTTTCTGTGTACAGTAAAGTGACTGTTTAACACTAGTGGTGTCATTTGGTGACTAGTGTAGAACAACTGATAAGTGGTGCCAACTATTTAACACCAGATGGCGACGCCTTTCAGGTGTTCCACACTAGGATCCTGCTGATAAAAAAGGGGGCGTACGCTTATTAGAGCATGTATGCTTAATAGGTCGAATACGGTATGTGGAATGGATGTAAACATGGGTTATGAGAGATGTCATATTCACCTACTTCATAATACTAGTCCAGTGAACATATTCTCAAGTCCATGTTTCACATTTATATAGCATCGAGATATTACTACTGAATATGTTTTCATGAAATTACGAGATGTGTGTAGACCAACTGGGGTTATGCCTTCAAATGAGATATATTTATGATACTCTGCTGTTCTTCTGTGATTATGCGATAAGTTTGTTTCTTGCCGTTTTCTGCTTTTAGAATCTCGGGTTTATTTGCTTTTTGTGGGTTTTTTCCTGCTTTTTACGTGTCGCGATGTTGAATGTTGAATGTGTGATAGACGAAATCTAGTCTTTTTTTCTCTTCATGGTTGAAGCAGTTCTAGTTGCGTTTTCATGTGTTGATGATGTTATTCCTTCAGTTTAGCGTTGCTTTGTATGCCAGGTTCAAGTGTCGACTGTTAATGGTTCCCTCAATTATATTATATTGCTCATAATTTTGTAAAAAAATCAAACCTATCTCGTATCCACTATGACATGTTAGCTTGTTTATGTTTGGTTAAAAATCAGCGGAAAAATTGTGAAAAGTCACCACCCAAATATACTATATGAGGCTATTAATACTATATGAGGTTATTAATACTATATGAGGCTAGTAATAAGTGTGCAACTTACCCGATCTAACGAACAAGGTCGATTCATTTGATGATTTTAACAAACGTATGTACTGTTTTATTAAACCGACTGCACGATGTTTAAGCTATTCACATGCTACAGATTTGTACATCAGCTAAATGGATTCAGGAAGGAGTTTTGAAGTTTGAATTGACATCAGAATAGGGCGTGTTGGGGTATTTCTGGTCTCTCTCACACATTTGGTAGTAGAATTTGAATTCAGAACCTTTTACCATTGATACAATACTTTAGGGCATTTAGCAAGTGTTATTTTGTTTATATTATTCTCTTGTATTTGTGAATAGACAAAGATAATCAGCTTAATGAATGCACCATTCGCTAGTATGACTATTATCTAAAAAATATGTTATTTGCCAAGATCACATAAGTTTAATCAAGACAAGTTTTGTGCTGCCATCTTGTTGATAGTGGTGGAATTATTTTGTAGAAAACGTTATATGCCACATACTAATGATACTATTGACTGGTGAAAAAAATGGTTTTCATATCTGTTGCTTAACTACACACAGTAGAAAACATGATTTATCTCAAAATGCACAAATTGGATTTTGTAGATAAATGCTTTGTATGGTTCGTGTCATTTTACTGTGGCATAAAATAGAGCGTTTGGGTTGAATAATTTTTTTTCAATATAATAGTACATAATAATATTATGAAAGCTTGTGGAAGGTGGTGGTTTTTAACTTATGTATAGTAAACGTGTATTTGCAAAGGTGCGTTATGTATGTACGCTGTAAGAAGTTATATGTACACCTTAATTCTTATTTAGTACTTTGAGAATCCTGGATAACGCAGACTTGCCAAATCGTATGGATTTCCTGTATTAAATTTTGAGGATTTGGAGAGGAACACAGCCGTATCTCATTTTTATATGGATTTGTTCAAAATAGAAAAATCGTGATAAATACGAATGTTTTTGTGTTCGTTACAATGTCTAAAATCGAATGTCAAATGTCGGGTGTTACACATCGTAGTCTGATAGATGGTGACACTCGATCGGAATGCTATAGGCTGATTAGCCAATGAAAAAAAATTATACAGATTTATGCCGAAAAATACGTATTTTAACCCCCAAAAATATGGTGTGTCTGGTGTTGAGGAGTCACATTTTGTGCTTGTTCTTGTTGACTTACTAACACTAGTTTCTGCATGTACTTGTACTCATAACTCACTCTACTGATGACATCATTATTAGTCGCAAACTCACAACTACTGACAACTCCAAAGATACAAAGTGTGGTTGTTTTTGTCATAAAGTCACATTTTATAAACTATTAATATACTCTAACATCTTCGACCATTGAAATGTGTTTTAATGGATGAACCACCATTTTAATTTGACAGTCATACATAATTATTTTGGTTACAAATATGTCAAATTATATGAACAAAACACATTTGTGCGGTGAAGATGTTAGAATATAGAATATAGTTTATTGTATGTGACATGATATGATAAAAATAATTAGCCTTTGTACCTTTGATACCATGCACGTCTTGCTTTGATAAATTCTCAACATCCAATGCGTAGGTAAGATTTTTCCTTAACTACTAATGTATATGGATAAAAATTTTTTGATCGAGTTTGTCATATTTGTTCATATTACGCTCCCTTGACATTGCACCAACATGGTTTCAATAGAATGCTGTCCAGTCATTGTGATGTGATTCGCTTTAATTTTGATCATTTTAATATGGTTACTTTAAAATATGCACATACCCATTTTAGCATAATACAAAATTCCACCTGTATTATAGGACTTTTCATTGTTCTTGAAAACCACAAAGACAATGGACCACAAAACCTACGGGAGTTACTGTTATATATATATATATATATATAATATATATATATATATATATATAATAACAATAATAATAATATAAGTACTAATTATGTGTTTTGATATGCACCTTTTAACAGTGGTTGTGTTGTCATTGAAAGCATGTATCAGGATTAATTTGGACCTGTTTCTGGGCAAGAAACTAGATGGAATCTTATTGATTTAGCATCCAACTAATCCTAGGAAGACATTACTTCCGTCTCCCCATATTGGAATCATTGTCATTCGCAGTCTACCCACTAACAGCATGGCGACACCTATTGCTTAGCAACACACACTGTTGTAACCGTGGTGATGACCTTGACATTCACTGTCCTCGATTTTGGCTATCCTCCATCTTGGATGTTGTTCCATTGAGTGTGATTTTGTTTAGTGTAGAAACTGGATTTGCTATTAATGTGCATCAAATACTTCGAACCCTGGAAAGGATGGTGGAGGTTTGAGGAATTCATCACGGGGTAATCACCCTAAAGTTTGCAGGGTTGTAGTTATAAATTTACTTGTGTCTTACATAAAATAACGAGCTGACTTCAACTGTACCAATAACACAGTGGCACCACACATCATATCACCAGTGCCACAACTTTATTATAAATTCAAAATGGCCGACTGGCAAAGTGTTATAAAATTTGAACTCAAAAACCATCCACAATTATATGTAATGGAAATTTTTAGATTTCTTGACAAACATCAGGAGTTTACCAAATGAAATAAAGGTGCGGAAAATCTGCAGATAAATTAAGTTGTGGCAGGGGCTGATAAGATAAATGTTCCCCCATGTCCTGGGGTTGACTACCAATGTCTAGTATGATAACTTTCAAAAGAATTTTTTTTAAGATTTTTTTTTAACCACCAATAAGGTATACACAGTCCTTGGTAATACATATAACTTTAGAAAAGATACTTAATTTTTTTATTTTACATTCAAATGTCTGGTCTCCGTCATTCACTTCCCTTCTGACTGGTTTAAGTTTTTCTGATGCTCTTTTGAGTAGTAAAAAATTACATATGTACAAACTTACGTAAAGGTGATGTATGTGACAAATTGTATATACTGTAATAATGTCTTATTTACGGACAACTTGTATATGTTAGTTACGATATTACAGATTAGTCTTAGGAGCTAGATCAGTTAAATACCTGTTTTTGAAGAGTTCACCAGATCGGCAATAGTAATATTATTAATATTTTACTTGTTTTTCACAGTCAATTTTACAAAAAAAAGGTAATATTGACTGTGGCAAATTAGTAAAGGATTAATAGTTAATGACTAGTTGTAAACCTGTACTAAGTGTATAACATAACAGTTCAGTGCAGGATAATTAATTGATATTGACAGGTGTTTTTGTAATTAAGTAATTAGTGTAAAAGAGTTGATTGTATATAATTAAGAAATTGCAAATTTGTGAAAGGATGAACAATGTCTTATATAAAGTGTGTGCTTTTTCTGTTGTCTTGCAATGTAATATATCATAATATATACTACATATTATATAATGTATATGTTTATTGTATGACAATTTAGATAAGGTATATTGAGGCATTATTGATATCTTACTACATAGCACAATACAATTATGAGTGTTAGAAGACATTTTTGATAAATGTTTCTACATTTGATAAAACAAAGCATTTTATACATGACTCATGTAATTTGTTAATTTAATGTAATGCTCAACTTAGCCAGGCGTACAATTGTTTATTGATATGTAACACAGTGTTTGAGCTAACTAATATTCTGTTCGCTTTATTAACTTTTATGTTTACTTGTTTCTTTTCTGCTACATCATTATCTTAATCTTTCTGGCTGGTGTTGATAAATAAATATTTTACGTGTGATGTAACATGTACATTTGATGAAGGTTTTTTTCACAGTTCATATAACTAATTAGGTTGAGTGATGTTCAGATCTGTAGTTTGCGAATAATTTAAGTTTTGTTGAATTTTTTGCTTTATTGAAATCGTCGAAAGAGTTGACTTTGACCAATAGAGATCGGGTAGCTTTCAAAAGTATAAATAGCGTTGTATTATGGGATATAGAGTCGGACCACTTTTGCCTCTTTCTTGCTAAATTTTTACAGCTCCTGATTAAAAAAATTTAATAGTTTGTTTGATAATTTCATAAAAAAATAAATACGAAATACAAACAATAATTTTTCCAATCTGCATTGTCTCTGATGTTGTGTTATGACTGTTATTGCTGCTTGATAATTGTGTTGCCTAGGCAACCATATTCTTGCTGGAATGACACTTTATTAGAAAACATAATATGAGCAAAACCGCAATTATAAATAAATTGTAGACACATTTGAGGATAAGTGATATTTTAGAAATAATTTTATAGTTAAATAATGATACTTCATATTGAACAGTACGCGGTTTACGAATTGATGAGTTTACACTGTATTTTAGAACAATCCTTAACTATAATTAAACAATAGGTTAATTATAGTATTGGGAGGACACAGTTTACGTTATTACATAATGTTTCGATTATGATTGCAGCTATTATTTAGCACAGCCATAATGGGTAGCAGTAGTGTGAATGGCTATCCCCCTATCCCCCCTGAATGAGTGGACTCACCTGGCCCAGTCCACTTGGCACTAATGAAAAGGGAGCAGGTTTTGTGTTGGTGGATTCTAGTCTGGTATATGGTATTGGCCTTGCTGTAGTGTACAGTTTTGTTGATCAGTGGTGTTGACGTATTCCAGTGTGTGCATGTATGTGTATGAAAGGGGACATTCACAGTTGTCGACACTCACCTGTTCGTACAAAGCATTCTAATTATCACCCCCCCCCTTTTCCAGATTGAAAAACATCGATGTGAAAATGTTGTGGCACAGTGCATAGAACATGCAATAATAAAAATCAACATATCCTTGAATGGATATAAATTCTGCTTTCTTTGTTTATTAAGAATGCGTATATACAAACTTTTTTCTCCAATAATTATGTTAAAGCTTTGTGCTTTTCTAACAACTCGTGGTGTCAAATTCATAACTGTTTTCAACGAAGTTGTGAATTTGCACAATAAATGTTATTTAAAACAAATGTAGTTCTGTAACAGTTCACTGTGTTGCGTTACATAACACAATTTAGGCCCCCGCTTTGTACAAATAGGTAAATTTCGACAATTATGAACAGGTCCTAATGGCTGATTGTGTATGAAATAATTATGTGGTTCTGGAGGTTAATTGTGGTTTGAATTGTCTACACATTTTAAGACATTGATATATAAGTAACAGATTTGCCTGGCATGGCCATGTCAGTGCACAAGTCAAACAGATGACTTGTTAAGATATTTTGCTAACAGCTGCATTTTAATGTTTCTTTAGGTTTAGTAAGTTAGTATTGACTGATATTACGGCAGGTGTCTTGACAATAAAGTGATGTGACAGTAAAGAATTGTGTCTGTTTCTTTATATTCCAACCACTCAGTCAATACTTCTAGATGCAGTATGCTTGCGATAATTACAAAAAGCAGCAGTTTGTTTTTTGGGAATATTTTTTAGTTTGTTTGTTGTGTAAATAATGCTTGGAACTGTTCAAGAAATAATATCCGCAAATGTGCATATTTTATTATAATACTGTAACATTAAACATTCATGCATAAATACTGAGTTTATAACCTTTGAAAAGAGGGAAACTGAAGAGAACTGGAAAAAGGAGAGAATATCATTATGTTTTTCACTTTGGAATGACCCAGATATTATGTGACTGGAATGACCCAGATATTATGTGACTTTGGGATGACCCAGATATAATTAATTGGGAAGGTTTTCCCCTTCAGGGGGAAGGGGAGAGGGGGAGATGGAGAAAGAGAGGGAGAGCAGGAGAAAGGGAGAGAAACAAGAGGGAGAGAGGGAGAGAGAGAGAGAGAGAGAGAGAGAGAGAGAGAGAGAGAGAGAGAGACAGACAGAGAGACAGAGAGACAGAGAGACAGAGAGAGAGAGAGAAGATGGTCAGAGAAAGGGAGGGAGGAAGAATGAGGGGGAGAGAGAGTGGGATTAATTGGGAAGGTTTTCCCCTTCCCACAGGGGACAATTGGACAATTTGATCACAAACACACAAATAGTATTGATTTTTAGGTCACAGAACAAAGTATCTTGTTCTACTTGCATGTGTTGTTACCATGGTAATACTTGTTGTCATGACAACTGTACATTCTTGTCAGAAAACAAATATTATGTATAGTGGTAATGAAAGTGACAATGTAATAATGTGTCCGTTATAATTTTACTTTGTAGGCATGTATGGTTTATGAACATATATTATATATCAGGGCAACTAGATATCAGGGATAATAGATCATCATCATCATCATGGCAGATATATGTAGTAGTATGACAAGACATCAAGAGTGAATAGATATATGTAGTAGTATGACAAGACATCAAGAATGAATAGATATATGTAGTAGTATGACAAGACATCAAGAGTGAATAGATATATGTAGTAGTATGACAAGACATCAAGAGTGAATAGATATCGCAGCAACTAATAATGTTCATGTCTCCATATCACATAGTGGGGGAGAGAAGGGGAGAGGGAGAGATGGATGGATGGAGGAAGAGAGGGAGAGCAGGAGAAAGGGAGAGAAACAGGAGGAAGGGAGGGAGAGAGGGAAGGGCAGAGGGAGAAAGATGGGGAGGGGGAGAGAGAGATGCAGAGATGGTCGGAGAAAGGGAGGGAGGAAGTATGAGGGAGGGAGAGAATGGGAGAAAGAAGGAGAGTGGGAGGGAGAGAGTGGGAGAGAGAAGAAGAGTGGGAGGGAGAGAGAGATATGTTATTTTAATTTTCTAATAATTGTATTTTTACTCTATTGATTTATTCATTAATATTTTACTTGTATATTAATTTATCCTATTTTATGTTATTTGATTTCTTATTTCAATGGACAAATGTGTTTTTATCTATTGTTAGCATATTTATATAGTTTCTCTGTGCATTTTAGTTTGTTTTGTCCAGTTTATAGCTCAGTCTTAGCAACTTGGAGTCTTTTTATTTGTCACAGCCTTCAGTATTGAACTGTAATTCTTAGTGTCTGTATTAGTCC
Organism: Lamellibrachia columna; assembly: GCA_963662155.1. Classification (NCBI taxonomy): domain Eukaryota; kingdom Metazoa; phylum Annelida; class Polychaeta; order Sabellida; family Siboglinidae; genus Lamellibrachia; species Lamellibrachia columna. Next base: position 23,059,722 of record OY759268.1, read on the forward strand.
ATATTTAGCATCTTTTAGTCTTAGCATTTTAGTAAAATGTAGACACTCCTGAACAGAATCTTACTCTGGATATGTGTGTATAAATACAGTTTGTTATTGGTACTACATAGACTCTCTCTGGGGTAAGGGTTATTTAGTAGCAATATCAGTTGTCATTTCAGAGGTTAAGACCAATCTTCATAGTGTTACAGTTTACCATAGAAGTGTCTGACTATATAACAATTCTGTACTATGAAGCAGTCTGTGTCTATCTGTTCCCTCGTATCTCGGTCAGTTTCACATTTATTTGGTTCATGCATTAAAAGAAAGCTCTGTGGATGTTTAATGTAGATTCCGTAACTCAGAACAATGGGAGTTCATAGTTACAAACAATGTTTTCTACAATTGTTCTGACTTACATGATCAACATGAAAACGTCAACATTATATGCCAGTTTTGCAACATATAGAAATTGCTGTACGTCAATAAAAAGCAGATTAACAACAGACAACTGTTGAAGTTGAGATATGTTTTCCATTGGACGATTTTATTGGTCTTGTCAAATTCCCGGTCCACAATATATGCATGTTTTCTACGATTGTTCCTAATTATGTAATCAACATCAAATGCTATTGGCATTGCCCTACCAAACCTTGACTCGGTAGCACAAGTAGTCATAGGCTCTTGCTGTGGCTGCCTTTTGTTCTGTGCAATGCCGGCCAACTCATAAAACATACGTTCCATCTGTGACACAACTATCCACAATGCCCTGTGTTGTGTGTGATGTCATAATGTCATTGTATTTTGATTGGCTGAACAATTGAGCAGCACTGTGCATACTTCTGTTTGCAAGCTTTCTTGCAGAGTTGGGTTCAAATAATTATTTTATGTAACTATATTTAAATATGCTAATTTTGCATGTTTGTATTTTACTCTTCAGATCCTGTATTTTTATTTGTATTTTTTTCATATTTGGTGGTTTTGCACATTTTAGGATCTTAAATATTAGTAAATGCCTAACCCATTTTTTTATTTCATTAATAATAATCTATGAAACATCTGAAAACAATAGAATATTTGTATTTTAAAACAATGAACATATTTGTATTTGAGCTACAAAAGCTTTTTCGACCCCAACCCTGCTCTGCAGCTCTATATTGCTGATAGCTCGAATAATATTGATTTCTGTGGAATCTAGCTGGGATATAAGGGGCCGGACACCATTGTCGTCATTTACCTATTCGTGTGTCTAATACTAATTCTTATGCCTCGCTCCACCAATTAGTACTTTTACATTGATCTAACAATGTCACGACACAGTGCGTGTTTAAATAACAGCCATCAGAATATGTTTGCAAACATTTGTCTCCAATAATTGTATTGAAGCTTTGTGTTTTTCTAACAACTTGTTATGTTGACAATTGTTTTCCACGAAGTTGTGAATTTCCAAGATGTCAGGCTGTATTATGGTGCACTGTCGTGAGCGGTTACCTGATTTAAAACAAAAGTAGTTCCATAACAGTTCACTGTGTGGCGCTACATCTTGCAACGCTGGCCATATTTCACATGCAACCAACATGTGTAAAAAAATCCTCCCCCAAGTATGCTTTGTATATAAGTAAATGTCGACAATTGTGAATGACCCCTTAGTGTTTTCTGTTTGGGACTGTGTCAAAAACCTGGTGATATACAATCTCATTAATTGATGTTTGCATCATTTCTGTGTTGTATATATTTTTGTTTACAGGTAATACATTGGATCATTAAATCATGTTGTGTATGCTAAATCTATTCTAAGTTTGTAACCTATATTCTAACATATTTTAACCAGTTCTTGTATTCCATTTATAGCTGTAAAAACTGCAGGTTTACCCCAAACCTGAAACACCAAGTAATGACCTTATTATTAATTGTTATATATAACGGTAATTATAAAAGGTAATTATAAATGGATTTTACCGAACACATTTTATATGATTTAACCGTTACTTGTTTAATATGAATGTTTTGACTTGAATATCATGTTTACATTGCGTGTTGAACGGCAAGGTCAATGTTCATAAACAGATAATAGTCAAAATATGCTTAAAAAAAAATTTCATCGAAGCACATTTGGGTGACCAGGATGTTAGAATATACATAGTTTACACTAAATAACACAACCAGATTTTTATGTACCCTTAATGATACAATGTACCCTTAATGATACAGTGCACCCTTAATTATACAATGTACCCTTAATGATACAATGTATCCTTAATGATACAATGTACCCTTAATGATACAATGTACCCTTAATGATACAGTGTAACCTTAGCGATACAGTGTACCCTTAATGATACAATGTACCCTTAATGATGTAATGTACCCTTAATGATACAGAGTACCCTTAATGATACAGTGTACCCTTAATTATACAGTGTACCTTAATGATACAATGTACCCTTAATGATACAACATACCTTTAAGATACAACAACCTGTAATGAGACAATGTACCTTTAATGATACAGTGTACCTTTAATGATACAATGTATCATTGTACAAATTGATATGATGATTAACTAGAGGCATGTCCCAGGAAATCTCTAATGGTGGCTGAATAATGCATGCAACATGGCCCTGGGCTTACATGATGACAGTTGTTAACGTTTTGCTGTCATAAGTGCAACATTAACCTTCTACTGCTCAAAACCTGTATCATATTCAGCTAATCAGTTTGCCATTGATTATTCTATATCTGCATCGTTATTTTAGAAACTGTTGCTGCTTTGTTCCTCCTAGATATGTGACATTAAACGGAGTGTACACAGATTTCTATTGGTTAACTGACCAGCGATTTTATGGGACATTGCCACTGAGGTTGGGACATTTCCAATGAATTTATTAGTATTTATAACATTTTGGTTGTTTAAAAATTATATCCCTATAAAACGTGTTACTATAACAATCTTAAAACTGTAGAAAATTAACAGTTTGACGATTAAAATATGCCAGTTTTGTAACATATAGAAATGGCTGTAGATCAATAAAAAGTAGATTAACAATGGACAACCGTTGAAGGTGAGATATGTCTTCCTTCAGACGATTTATTGTCAGATTTCCGGTTTATGCAGGTTTTTACCATAAATATACTATAAATATACTATAGCAACAAAGGCCAAGACATGGAATATAACATTGTTAATTTAAATATATGGATATGTTAATTATATTGTGTAACCCCCAAGTAACTGCATATCAGTTAACCATTAAAAATCGATGTACACTCACAGATGACATTGCTACCGTTTCTTAAAATTCGAGTTTGTAAGATTACTCCTGGTAAGTACTGTAGTTTGTTTAATAAATCAAATTACTGGATGTTGCTCGATTATGAAATTCTCAGAAAATAAGGGTAATTTTCTTCCATATGAGGAGTGTGGGTAAATGCCAGGGTAAGCTAAGAGAGGGTAAATTTAGGGGTAGATGTAATTGGTGTAGGTTTTTGAGAGCATTTGTTTTGCCATTTACTAGTTTGCTATCTACTTTGTTTTCCAAAGAATTATTCAGCTAACCACTGTTTTTATGCCCGTCCACTAATGAAGGCCGTGAGACATGGCAAAAATATGTGGTAACCAATATCTAATTTAATAAGCCTTTTATTTTATATTAATTTATATTAGTTGGTTAACATATTTTTTCTAGCACAAAAACAGGTCGGTTGGTCAGGGAAAAAATATATAAAAGAAAAATAGTACCATATTGGCCAAATATATTCAGACACTTAAAATAATTAAAATCTCAGCTCTCCAAAAATGTACGTCCATATGACTTGGTACAAAAAAAAATAATGGCCGAATCTTTATGCCCGCAAACGAGTCCTGACGTTGTGTCCCGTTAATTAAACTACCCTTTATTTATGTCACTTTTCTATGCAATTCATTCATTCAATCAGTCCACATCATTTTGTATACAAAACATGTTCATTGAACGTATTGCATTTCCACCTACTTTTAAAGTCCCGCTAGCACTGCCGTGAGCAACAAATATAAGCCGCTGATGCTCACTCGAGAAAAACAGAAATATCGGGTCAGCGGATCCGTAAACCAACCAATAAAAAATAAAAGACAAAACCATAATTTCTATGCATTCAAGATATTTCCACGCAGACTAAAGAAAATCAGTTTTGTTCGGCTTGCCTCATTTCAAATTTTAACTCTCCCCACAGAGAGGTACAAAAGGTCACCAGACATCGAGCGCATCGAACCAACCAAGTTCATGCTGTCGAAAGAAATGAGCAAACACTCGTCACCTGCTCTGCCGGTGACAGCGGCCGACAGGTCACGTGACAGTTTCGACGAATCACATCTTTCAAGGTCACCAGAGGTCGAGAATATCCCGGAGGAAATGCTAGGGGCTCCAGAGGACCAGAACCATATCAGGTACGTTACCATGACAATGCTGCAACTGGATGTGTTTAATTTCTTGTATTGTTTTCGATAAGTAAGTGCAGAGATATTTATCTTTGCATCACACTTTATATGAAAAGTATTTGTATCTTAATGTAAGACTACTTTTGCAATTACATTTTTCTCGTTCTCGTTAATATTCGCTAAGAAATGCTAGCTGAATTGTGCATATATATTATTTAGTTTTGGTGAAATAATTGGACAGACTATTACATTTTGTTTGACCGAATCCAGTAAAATTCTGAGAAAAAATGGCAAAAGTAGCTCCAACTACATTTACTATAGCACTATGAGGTTATTCAGATGCAAAATAGTTTGAGATGGAGTGTTAGATTTAATAATAAGCAATAATCCATTTTAATGAGAGACTGAGTGATGTGTTGTTGTTGCAGATGAGAATGACTGAGTGATGTGTTGTTGCAGATGAGAATGACTGAGTGATGTGTTCCGTTTCATATTTAGGATCTCTCAAAGAGGAGCCATGCTTAATCACCCTTTGGTTTACCTTGCCGGCACAACAGGTTACATAAAAAAAATATTTAAGCCAAAGGGGGGCCATGCCCCCCTAAATTTCCCACTGGGTGTGTTGTTGTTGATGAGAATGACTGAGTTGTGTTGTTGTTGATGATGAGAATGACTGAGTCATGTCTTGTTGTTTATGTTGTTTACAGAACAGAAAAGGAAGTTAAAGATCAAATTGATGTTTTTAAGATATTGAATGTGTATAAAAATATTGATAGATATTTTTATTTAGGAAACTATAACATTAGTGAATGATCAGTGTAGATTGGACATCAGAAAGTAATAATTCTCACAGAGGAAATAAATGAACGAAATGAATTATCAACTACTTGTGTAAATGCTAGTAGCGTGAATATGTTTAAAAACAAAATTGACAAATATCTCAGAAGAGCGGGTTACATATATAAAAAAAAAATTCGGCTCTCGATAAACTAATGGCTTCTTTGTCCACTTGCCATCTGGGCCTTTTTCATTAGATAGCAATCTTGTTGTAGATGATTATGACTGAATGATATGTTTTGAGTCATATGTTGTTGTTGCAGTTGAGGATAACTGGGTCATGTGTTGTTAAAATGTATGTATGCATAACTTTGGCAGTAGTGGTGCTGAAGTACTGATATTGGTCTTAAAATAAAAACTGAGTGACACGTTGTTGTTGCTGATGATAATGACTGAGTGATGTGTTGTTGTTGCAGGCCTGCTTCCCTCCACCGCAGTGTCAGTGCATCCTCCCCCGGCTGCACTATTCTCTCCCTCTCCCCCTCCTCTCCCTTCTCGGACCAGTTAACCCCTCCCCCTCCCCCACCCATCTACCGGGACAACGTTGATGTCACCGACGCAGTGATGTCACCGACATCCGACGCTGGCGTGTCATCATCATTGGACTTCAAGTCGGGAACAATGATGAGTGTGTTAAGTGGAGGGTCGACTCGCGATGACTCAGAGGACGACCTCAAGAGGAAGGTGTGTCTTCAGACCAGGGCTGTGTTCAATTACAGTAAAACACATTTCGCCTGCAGAAGACACCTATAAGTGAAATTCACTATGGCTTATTCGAAAAGCCTCACTGTATCGTAACATGCAACGCACAAAACGCATATCCATCATGCGCCATGCATTAACTTTCCCGAATAATTGTGTACATCTTCGTTCGATGAAGTAAAATATATTGCATGTTTACATCAACAACCACCAATGTGTTGCACTAGTCATGTGACTGGTGCTCCATATCAAAATATGTCACACAAACCTGTTTATGCATAATTTTCTTTGAAAAAGTTAACTTTGTCGAACATTTATACATGTTCCAGTGACCGATATATCTGACTAATGACGTCTCAGGGGTAAGTGTAGTCAATTGCCCTGAGTAGTAAAAACTGCCTGTGACGCTATATATATGGATGTCAGTTATGTCGTGACTCACTGATTATTTGTATGTTTCCAGCGCTACCCGGCCGATAAAGCCTACTATATCGCCAAGGAACTTCTGATGACAGAGCGCACGTATAAGAAGGATTTGGAACTCATTTGTGTGGTAAGTAGCTTCACCTTCCACAACAGACATAGAAATATATGATACAAAAATTATACTAATAAATAATAGCAAAGAATTGGGCTACTTTTTTTATCAGCAAGAATATGTATTCCAACCGAGCACACTTAAAATATTAACTTGATATTCAATTATTCAGTTTCCGGACAATTTAGCATTATTTATTATTGGTATCTTCTTTATCCATTCCTTGACAATTCGTGTTTCTGTAATGCACAAGCTTTGTTGACTGAACAGTCTTGATACACTATAAATCGCTATATTAATCCCACTGGTGTGATATTCTTGATTTTAGTTGCACGTGGTTAGTTTTTATTATATCTGCGGTGCATAGCCCCCAAACCATGACTTTTGTTTCGCTTGAACTGGTTTGTTTTTATCACTCAAAACTTAAAACATCAGACGTACTAAGTCAGACAATTAATGGTTTCTGTTATTGTTTACATCTCAGCCTTTTGTTCTTTGTTTAAGTTTCTGTCAGTTACTGAATATCAATAAAACAATAAAGAATTAGAAATACACGTTAATTACCAACAGTTATAGCATGGAATCAGAATTAGAAATAGTTTATTATTGGAGACTCCTATTAAGACTGCAAGCAGTCCCTGGCATAGGAGCCACCGTAGAATTGACTATACAAATACAGTTTCTCAGTGCAACAAACAGAATAACCAAAGTTCAAAATCCGTAACCATCCTCAAAGTATTGTGTGTGTGTGTGTGCGTGTGCGTGCATGCGTGCATGTGTGTGTGCGTGTGTGTTCTACATGTGTGCACAATATCCATGTACCTTACTATGCGAATTTTTAGTATTGTCTTTAGTTGCGCATGCATATGTAACAGTTCGCACATGAATTTTGATATTTATTTATAAAATTATACTTTGCATAGTTTACGAAACCTTGTAGACTATGCGTATAGAATTTATCTTTCACAATTTGGGGGGTATCGTTTAATGTTATTGGTAGATTGTGTTTTAGAGATCGCTTTGCAAATGAATGCTTAATACCAACAATGTGAATTTCGTGTTGTCTGCGCGTATTGTGGTTATGTATGTTTATGTTTGTAATTAACTGCCAGTGTTGTAGGTAGGCAGGTAATTTATTATGTCGATAATCTTTTCGATCTTTCAACAATCCACACGTTTCGTTAATCCAACCAAAACACTTGTTAACCAAACTGTACGGATAAACAACACTTGACTCTATCTTGATAAGGGAGAACATTTGCTGTTACAGTGGTTCCGCAACGCCATTAGTCGAGACGACACACTTCCCGACCACCTGGTGGAGCTGTTGTTTGGACAGATCGACCCGATTTACGAGTATCACTGCAGTTTTTTGAAGGAGGTTGAACAGAGGATAGCTATGTGGTATGTTGCAGGGTCGCATTCTTATCCAACAGGAGTCGTACGTGTTATAAATAATGTATATTTTACAACAGCAGATAATAAAACTGACTACATATGTATTTACCTTAGTAAAACAACCCTTTTCGGATATGATAATATAAAAATATGTATTATTTACATTTAAAAAAAAATCTACCAGTTTCAGGCGTTGCAGTGATGTCACAAAGTATGCCATAAGTTATCGCAATGATGTCACAAATGTATCCAGTGATGTCTCAAATGTATCACAATGATGTAACAAACATAATATCACAATGATGTCACAAACATATCACATGATGTCACAAACATTATAATGACGTCACAAACATCACAATGACGTCACAAACATATCACAATGATGTCACAAACATATCACAATGATGTCACAAACATCGCAATGACGTCACAAACATATCACAATGATGTCACAAACATATCACAATGATGTCACAAACATTGCAATGACGTCACAAACATATCACAATGATGTCACAAACATATCACAATGATGTCACAAATATCGCAATGACGTGACAAACATATCACAATGATGTTACAAACATATCACAATGATGTCACAAACATTGCAATGACGTCACAAACATATCACAATGATGTCACAATCATATCACAATGATGTCACAAACATCGCAATGACATGACAAACATATCACAATGATGTTACAAACATATCACAATGATGTCACAAACATTGCAATGACGTCACAAACATATCACAATAACATAAATATGTCCAAGCATCACAAACACAACCTGCAACCTTAGTTTTATCCAATAGGTGTTGTGAATACTGTCTATTACAATTACTTATCAATTAGTGTCATAAAAGCTCAGTTACAATTACAGTGATTCAGAGAAATAAATTTGATGTTTCATAAAAGATCAATTGCAGTAGTTCACAGGTTGAGTGCAACTACGTTGTTTTATAGAAGATTACATGTGTCATTACTGCCAATTTTAAACAGGGTATTACTGACTGTTCGATGAATTCGCCCATTCTTGATGCTAGGTTTGGGTTGAATTACAATTGACAGTTACATTGATCAGTTACATAGTCTCATAAAAGTTCAGTTACAACTGCAGTTATGCCAAAAAATTAGTTATGCTGTAATTTTGCACATTACACAGTTACAGCTTAACCCAATCTTTTGATCACCCCTAAAATTGTCTTCTGTTTTGGTTCTTTACAGGGAAGGCAAGTCAAATGCACACCTCAATGGGGACTACCAGAAGATTGGTGACATACTGCTGGCAAATATGAAAGTGCTGAAGGTAGGTTGCTGGTCTCTAGTCACACAGTGATGTACTGCATTCACCCTATTAAGTGTGCACTAAGCTTGAAACAAATTTAAGACACCAAAAAATGTAACAAAGTCTGTTCTAATAAGCGTACACCAAAGCTTGTTTCTCGGGACATCAAGGGAACTATTACACACCAGATGGCACATCTTTTATTGTTCGCCACACCGTCTCATAAACTATGTTTGCTAATACCTGGCATATGTTGAGAAAGCTTGTCACTTCGAGTTAGAGACATATGCATTTTGGTCAACCATTTGTGGCTACAGCAATCAAACATTAAAATTATGCGTGAATGACTTGGAGATCTTAAATTATGTGAACAAATTTACGTGACTGTCTCCTCGATGCATCTAGCCCATCATGAATCAGGTTCATTGATGACTTTAATCAATAGATCAGTAGATCAATAGATCAGGGAGCTTGCAAAAGTGTGAGTTGTATTATTATGGACTGAGCAGTTCCAACACAGGCTGGAATTAAAAACTACTCTTCAGTAAAATACAGAAACACAAACGAATATTGTTCGCTCACATCATCAGACAAGGTGGAATTCAACGAGATTTATTGGAGGAATGGTAGAGGGTGAAAGGGGCAGGGAAGACCAAGAGTCACATGGATAGACAACATCAAGGTGTGGATGGGAACATGAAACATAAAGATCTGGTCAGAACTGCAAAACACAGAGAGGGGTGGCGTTGCAAAATAGCCGACCTTCTGAGATGAGATGGCGCCACCCGATGATGATATATTCCTAACATGAAGAAATCACTTAAATAAATTGTATATATTAGCTGGAAAGCCAGCATTTTTAAAGGCATTTTCTTTGTAAAGATGTTCTTATATAGCGCTGTATCCAATCCTTCGGACTTTTGAAAGCACTTTACACTTCACCCCCTGGCAGACCTGTTTATTCCAATGTCATCTCGGCTTCTCTGGGAAGCATTCAGCCATGCTGCAATTGTGATGCAAAGACTATTCGTTCATATATTCACCTCTGTCTGTAGCCAGGCACTCATTTATTGCCAAACTTTGAAACGACAGCAAGAGGGTTTCAGACCCAGGTTGAGAGGCCGACGGTCTAACTGCTATGCCACTGTGCCCCACAAATTTGTCTGCTGTCATTTCCAATGCCTGGCTCTATCTATTTACAGCTCTACCAGAGTTACATGGAGCAACATGAACACATACTAACGGAGCTAGAGCTTGCTCTAAAACGGAGCCGGCAGTTTGAGCTGCTCTACAAAGACTTTGAAGCTCAGAAGGTCTGTTATTTGCCCCTGAATACGTTCCTCCTGAAACCAGCGCAAAGGCTCCTTCACTACAAGCTCATCCTTGAAAGTGAGTAATTTGGTTTCTTCTACATAAAGTAGTTCCATTTGTAATTTGTCATTACAAGGTGTGTTGAGTTTTAAAAAGTCTTAAAAATATCTTAAATGATAAAGAATGAGACTTATTGAGCATTGTCTCTTGCAGGGCTTCTTAAGCACTATGGGCCAGACCATACCAACTTCAAGGACTGCCAAGGTAAGTTCTGTTTGTGGGTCTTCTAATCCTTGCCACCAGGGGTTTCTGACTACGGCAGTACCCATGGCGGATCAAACTGTTGAAATGCTGAATTTTCAGTTGTTGTGTTAGCCAATAATATTGCTAACTGGAATCTACGAGACTACCATACGGGAACTTAACTAGTCAAGATTTAACAAGATTGCTATCCAAGGCAAAGGCCCAGACGGCAAGTGGGCAAGGAAGCCATTGGCTTATCGAGAGTCCAACATTTTTAATCTTTGTGTAATCCACCCTCCTGAGAAATATGTCAACCTTGTATATAAACATATTCATGCTGCTAGCAGTTACACAATCTGTAAATAAGTTTTTCCATCCATTGATTGTCCTCTGTGAGAACGAGTACTTCCTGATATCCAGTCTACAATGATCCTTTACTAATGTTACCTCATGCCCTCTAGTTCTATTATCTTTCTTGAGTGAAAAAAAAAAATTTCTGTGTATATTTTTATACCCATTCTATATCTTAAAAACTTCAATTTGATCTCCTCTTAACCTCCTTGTCTCTAGGGTTCTTAAACCACATTCTTTCAGCTGTTCGTCATAATTAAGGACTCTCAGTTCTGTAATAATTTTAGTTGCTCTCCTGTGTATTATTTCAAGCGTATCTATATCCTTCTTATGATATGGCCTCTAAGCTTGTATATAGTACTCTAAATGAGGCCTATTGCTTTTTACAAAGGTTTAATTAGCCATTTTTCCTTGTGTATTATATTTCTCCTAATCAACCCAAGAATTTGATTTCCCTTTGGAGCTGCGATACCACACTGCTCTGAAACTGTTATATCAGCACTTGTTGTAACTCCTAACTCCTTTTCTTTTACAGTAGTACCTAGAACAGTATCTCCCATTTTATGGTTTACATCCAAATTCCCATGTCCTGTATGTAGGCATTTACATCTGCCATTTCTCAGACCATTTCACTAATCTGTCTAGATCGTTTTGTAAATGTTGTTTACCACCATCATTGTTAACCTTTCTAAACATTTGTCATCTGCAAATTTCAGTACGTTGCTTGTTATATATCGTCCAAGTCATTGATATATATATATTAAGAATAATAAAAGTCCTAATACTGATCCTTGTGGTACCCCCCTCAAAACTGATTTACGGTTTGAAACCTCCCCATCTACTACAACGCGCTGTCTTCTTTCAGTCAGCCATTGTTCTATCCAGTCAATTATGCCATCCCCGATACCATGGGCTTTTAATTTAAATAGTAATCTTTGATGTGGCACTTTGTCAAAATCTAAATATATAATATCAACCTCGTCTATCCACTTAGTGATTTAAAAAAAAAACTATTATATATATATTTGTTAAACATGACCTTGCTTTTAGGAATCCATGTTGATATGGATTTAATAATGTATGCCTAACAAGGAAGTCCACCATATGGTCTTTAATTAACCTTTCTAATAATGTACAAATCACTGATATTAAACTCTATGGTCTGTAATTCTCTGACTTATTTCTTGAACCCTTTCTAAATAATGGTATGATGTTTGCTTCTTTCCATTCAACAAGAATCACTCTTCTCAATCATTCTTTTAATGACAAGTTGAACACTCTTGCAAGTGGTATACTGATTTGTTCTACTGATTCCATTAGTAGTTTTGGAGGAATTCCATCCACTCCAGGTGATTTATTGTCCTTCATTACCTTTATTTTCTTAGCTGCCATTTCTGGAGTTACAATTAACTGCCCTAAATAGTCCAACCTTGTCTTGTACGTTTTGTTTACTCCTGATATATGCATAAAAACTCTTGCTGTCATTTTTTATGTTACACGTCTGACGGGTAATGATAGTAATTTCCTGGAAATGCTCTTTGAAGTTTGGGCACTAAGAGACATATTATTTATGGGTCTGACAATCGGTTTTGTAGTAGTTGTCATTTTAATTCACAGACTTTTACCTCATGATATAATGTTACATTTTTCATCCTCACCCAGATAGATATACAAGATATACAAGATATATAGTAACATAATCATTATAATTCTTCTTGAGCTGCAATTATAACAGAAATCATATCATTAAATTATAAACCTATTAAATATGAGTTATTGCTTTTGACAAAATTATAGAAATCTGTGTGTCTTTTTGCAGTTTGCCTATCAAAGATCGTTGAAGTGATGAGTCCGTTTGAAGGAACAATGAAGCATTTGGTAAGCGAAAGTGAAGTGCACAACTGAAAAGGTTCTAGCAATTATCCTGCAATAAGGTATTAATGAATGAATTGAACTGGCAATGAATGAAATACATTTTAAAGGTCCATCCTCAATTTGATCATTTCGCTTGTTTCGTTTCAGACTTTCATTTCACAACAAAACTAGCCTCTCTAGCAACCACTATGACATGCTAGATCGTTTGTAGAAAATTTAGTTTTGGCGAAATCATCAAACAAACCATTTAATTATTTCTGACCAGGTCCAGTCAAGATTTTTTGAAAAAGGGGCTAAGGTGGCCTGGTTCTGCATACTATATACTGTTTTATTTTATCAGGTGCACTACTTTTTCATTACATGCCTGTAAGTTTTTTGTTGAAGTCAGATCTGACGTTTCTTTTCACAAGAAACTTGGCTTGCATTTCAGGAGAACATGCAAAAGTTGATTGAGTTGCATCGTGACCTCACTGGCATCGAATCCTTTGTTCAACCAAATAGGGTGAGTACACCATGAAGAAGTTTAAACCTCCAAGGTAGCAACACCATTAAATACCAGAAAACATATAACACCTGAATATAGCCAAAGTTTAAACCTCCAAGGTAACAACACCATTAAATACCAGAAAACATATAACACCTGAATATAGCTCAAGTTTAAACCTCCAAGGTAACAACACCATTAAATACCAGAAAACATATAACCTGAATATAGCCCAAGTTTAAACTTCCAAGGTAACAACACCATTAAATACCAGAAAACATATAACACCTGAATATAGCCCAAGTTTAAACCTCCAAGGTAACAACACCATTAAATACCAGAAAACATATAACACCTGAATATAGCTCAAGTTTAAACCTCCAAGGTAGCAACACCATTAAATACCAGAAAACATATAACACCTGAATATAGCTCAAGTTTAAACCTCCAAGGTAACAACACCATTAAATACCAGAAAACATATAACCTGAATATAGCCCAAGTTTAAACCTCCAAGGTAACAACACCATTAAATACCAGAAAACATAACACCTGAATATAGCCCAAGTTTAAACCTCCAAGGTAACAACACCATTAAATACCAGAAAACATATAACACCTGAATATAGCTCAAGTTTAAACCTCCAAGGTAACAACACCATTAAATACCAGAAAACATATAACACCTGAATATAGCTCAAGTTTAAACCTCCAAGGTAACAACACCATTAAATACCAGAAAACATATAACCTGAATATAGCCCAAGTTTAAACCTCCAAGGTAACAACACCATTAAATACCAGAAAACATATAACACCTGAATATAGCCCAAGTTTAAACCTCCAAGGTAACAACACCATTAAATACCAGAAAACATATAACACCTGAATATAGCTCAAGTTTAAACCTCCAAGGTAGCAACACCATTAAATACCAGAAAACATATAACACCTGAATATAGCTCAAGTTTAAACCTCCAAGGTAACAACACCATTAAATACCAGAAAACATATAACACCTGAATATAGCCCAAGTTTAAACCTCCAAGGTAACAACACCATTAAATACCAGAAAACATATAACACCTGAATATAGCTCAAGTTTAAACCTCCAAGGTAACAACACCATTAAATACCAGAAAACATATAACCTGAATATAGCCCAAGTTTAAACCTCCAAGGTAACAACACCATTAAATACCAGAAAACATATAACACCTGAATATAGCCCAAGTTTAAACCTCCAAGGTAACAACACCATTAAATACCAGAAAACATATAACACCTGAATATAGCTCAAGTTTAAACCTCCTAGGTAGCAACACCATTAAATACCAGAAAACATATAACACCTGAATATAGCTCAAGTTTAAACCTCCAAGGTAACAACACCATTAAATACCAGAAAACATATAACACCTGAATATAGCCCAAGTTTAAACCTCCAAGGTAACAACACCATTAAATACCAGAAAACATATAACACCTGAATATAGCTCAAGTTTAAACCTCCAAGGTAACAACACCATTAAATACCAGAAAACATATAACACCTGAATATAGCTCAAGTTTAAACCTCCAAGGTAACAACACCATTAAATACCAGAAAACATATAACCTGAATATAGCCCAAGTTTAAACCTCCAAGGTAACAACACCATTAAATACCAGAAAACATATAACACCTGAATATAGCCCAAGTTTAAACCTCCAAGGTAACAACACCATTAAATACCAGAAAACATATAACACCTGAATATAGCTCAAGTTTAAACCTCCAAGCTAGCAACACCATTAAATACCAGAAAACATATAACACCTGAATATAGCTCAAGTTTAAACCTCCAAGGTAACAACACCATTAAATACCAGAAAACATATAACCTGAATATAGCCCAAGTTTAAACCTCCAAGGTAACAACACCATTAAATACCAGAAAACATATAACACCTGAATATAGCCCAAGTTTAAACCTCCAAGGTAACAACACCATTAAAAATTCCAGAAAACATATAACCTGAATATAGCCCAAGTTTAAACCTCCAAGGTAACAACACCATTAAATACCAGAAAACATATAACACCTGAATATAGCCCAAGTTTAAACCTCCAAGGTAACAACACCATTAAATACCAGAAAACATATAACACCTGAATATAGCTCAAGTTTAAACCTCCAAGGTAACAACACCATTAAATACCAGAAAACATATAACCTGAATATAGCCCAAGTTTAAACCTCCAAGGTAACAACACCATTAAATACCAGAAAACATATAACACCTGAATATAGCCCAAGTTTAAACCTCCAAGGTAACAACACCATTAAAAATTCCAGAAAACATATAACCTGAATATAGCCCAAGTTTAAACCTCCAAGGTAACAACACCATTAAATACCAGAAAACATATAACACCTGAATATAGCCCAAGTTTAAACCTCCAAGGTAACAACACCATTAAATACCAGAAAACATATAACACCTGAATATAGCTCAAGTTTAAACCTCCAAGGTAACAACACCATTAAATACCAGAAAACATATAACCTGAATATAGCCCAAGTTTAAACCTCCAAGGTAACAACACCATTAAATACCAGAAAACATATAACACCTGAATATAGCCCAAGTTTAAACCTCCAGGGTAACAACACCATTAAATACCAGAAAACATATAACCTGAATATAGCCCAAGTTTAAACCTCCAAGGTAACAACACCATTAAATACCAGAAAACATATAACACCTGAA
Source organism: Lamellibrachia columna (assembly GCA_963662155.1). NCBI lineage: Eukaryota > Metazoa > Annelida > Polychaeta > Sabellida > Siboglinidae > Lamellibrachia > Lamellibrachia columna. The sequence goes on from OY759268.1 coordinate 23,075,907, forward strand.
TATAGCCCAAGTTTAAACCTCCAAGGTAACAACACCATTAAATACCAGAAAACATATAACACCTGAATATAGCTCAAGTTTAAACCTCCAAGGTAGCAACACCATTAAATACCAGAAAACATATAACACCTGAATATAGCTCAAGTTTAAACCTCCAAAGTAACAACACCATTAAATACCAGAAAACATATAACACCTGAATATAGCCCAAGTTTAAACCTCCAAGGTAACAACACCATTAAATACCAGAAAACATATAACACCTGAATATAGCCCAAGTTTAAACCTCCAAGGTAACAACACCATTAAATACCAGAAAACATATAACACCTGAATATAGCCCACGTTTAAACCTCCAAGGTAACAACACCATTAAATACCAGAAAACATATAACACCAATCTAAATTGATGCAGTTGTTGAAGTGTCCATAAGCTAAGTATGATTAGGCTGATGCTCATTACATGGAACAGGTTGAGACTTAGACTGTTCCAAATATCCGATGTTCCTTATATCCATGGGTACATAAAACACTGCAGGCCAGAACGGAGATTTCAAAATTGTTCCTTTTAAGCGAATATTCCTTACGTTTACAGCGGAAGTCCTTAAAGTGACAGACAACAGTATATGTGCAGTTTTTATGAGGGTCATGATTCCGGTGTCAGTGTCAGTTATGATACAGATAGGAAGAGGGTTTATATAATGTTTTTATTGTTTTTAATTCTTGTTGTCCACAGTTGTTCATTAGGGAGGGATGCCTGCAGAAGTTGTCTCGCAAAGGCTACCAACAGAGAATGTTCTTCCTGGTAAGTAACATCCAAGCCTTGACGGCAGTAGGATATTACTTAGTTAAAAAGAGAAGTAACTAAAATATTATGGGACCCACGAGAATTGGTAGTGTGACTTGAAAGTACTGGTGATTAGAAGAATTATTTTGACATTTAGAAATATTGAATGGTTGTCAAGATATCAATAGTAGCATTCTCTTCAGATGTGAGGAAGTTTGTTGAATTTAACAAGATCTAATTTAAAAAGATTGCCATCCAAAATAAAAAACCCAGATGGCAAGTGGACAACGAAGCCATTATTAATTTATATGTAATCTATTTATATATTCATATATGTATCTGAGATATTACACATGATACAATCTTAGTAGATGGACGGTATAACTTGGACTTTGTGGGTCATCATGGCAAAACATTACAGTAATAATGCTAATGCAGTGGATAGAATCACTTCGGGTCAGTTTGATTCTATTAAACAACATGTTTTAATACAACAGGACTAGGGAGTAATTCCGTCCCAGCCAATATATTTGATTTCACTAAACGGCTGATTCTGTTATCCGCAATTCTGTGAAGCACAGTCCACTGTAGCTTAAATTTTACCAATATTTGCCAAGGACATGCCATTGTACAGTGGGGATATACGAGTTTTAGAATCTGTTTATATTATTTATTGAATAAACGTTCTTGAATTGAAAAAATTATTAAAAATTTGTTGTTGTCATTTGTTTTTTCTAAAGAAATCGTTCTTTATCGTTTGCTCCGTTTTCAGTTTTCAGACATGTTGCTGTATACGAGTCGAACTGCGATGCCCAGTTTACAGTTCAAAGTTCATGGCCAACTTCCACTTCGTGGAATGATTGTACGTAATTTATCCATTCAAAATTGTATTCATTGTTTTAAAGGGAAGGTACAATGATTTTCATTGGTTTATAGAACTAGTTTCGTATGTAATTAAGTTTTGTATAATTAAAATGTTCCAATTCTCTGATTTTTTTAGTCTAAAAGTACATCTAAATTAGCAGTGTTCTGCATCGTGTTTTAGTCTTTATTGCTGTATGGCAGTTTGACCGACCAATGAATTATCCGATGAAACATTTAATATTTCACCTTCAGATGTGAAGATTTATCGGTCTATCTTTTATTAAATAGTGATCCGTCCCCATATTTGTTGTGGTAGTTTATTTCGGCAGATACTAATGTGCTGCGCCCTGGTGTTCCAGGTGGAAGAAACGGATGCAACGGTGGCAGTGGCCAACAGTTTCACTCTTTACAGCGGGAATCGCTGTTTGTTGCTGGCAGCAAGGTAAGTTGCCTTTGGGTGTTTGTTGGTGGCAACTTCGAACAGAACATTTTGATAGATTTTTAAAAACAAATATGTGTTTTGAAGGAGCATGGGCAGTGACTGAGCGGTCAGAGTGCCGGACTGTCGATTGAGGGGTCCAGGGTTCGAGTCCACCTGGTGCCGTTTCAAAACTTGGGCAATTTCGTTCACCCAACTTTTCCTGTGTCTTTCAGGAGAAACTAAAAACCGTTGGCCCCTTCTACCTGGTGCCTGTGTCAGGGAAATAAAGCAGTACTATACATGAAGAAAGAAAAGAAAGGGGCATGTGGTTTAATTAGTAAATGCATTTGTGGTAGATCACTATGAGGTGTTATAGTGTAGCAGTACATGACCTTGCCTGACCTCTACGTTTACCATTTTGTCTATTTGTCTCCTGTATAGTTGCCTACCCATATGATATTATAGGCATCCGGGTATCATTTTATTAGCTACCCCTTACCAACATTTAAAACAAACAGGGAAAAGAACTGTTTAATCAGTAACAAGTCATTGTGTGCTCACAGAGACATTATTTTATAATATAAATAATACAGTATTTAGTCATTATCCATTGCACTAACTGTAACAGCTAATATTTTGCAACCTAAAAATGTACATATATAATTTTAATAAACACATATTTTGTATCTATTGTACTTTTATTCAGTCTTATCATTGCAAAGGAAATAAATTATTATTATTAAACTTAATTTCAATTAAATTTCAACTCAAAATGTTTAACCTTCCCCAGCTCGCAAGAAGAGAAAGACAAATGGCTGGAGGATCTCCAGACTGCCATCGTCATGGCAACAGATGCTAATGCGCAGAACAAAGTGCTTTACCCCAGTCTGAAGTCAAACAGTGAGTTCCAGGGTGATGCCCTTTTCCAGTTCTCATATTCCCACCAGGTGTCAGGTCAGTCACTTTAGTTTCTTTCTCTTGATGTTTGTCATCCTTTTTCGTCACATTCACTAAATAATTTGTTGTGTTTATCGAAGAAATTATCAGTGTAAACTCAAATCGCAATCTTATGGCGTCGAAGCACACATACCTTTCAGGTGTTGCGTTGAAAGTAAGCACATGGTTTGGCAGATTTCTGGCGAAACATTGTGGATTTCACGACCGTAGCATTCTTTTCCATGTCCCAAAGGTATATTTGCCTGTATAGACTTTCACCATGCTTGTCAAGATTGCTTTATCAGTACTAATGATGGTGACGTCATTTCGTGGATATCGTTTCATATTGGTAGATTTCATAGCCTCATAGATGGCGACACTCAGTTGGAATGCTATATGCCGATTAACCAATGAAACATTTTGTATATGAATTTACACCGAAGTCTAACTTTCCTATTTCGACTTAGACAAAACTGCATACAGGTGCGCTCTTTCATGAATCGTTACTCAAGTTTCTATCTGTATTTTCTATCTCACCTGGTGAATGAATAACTCGTGTCGAATCGTGCCTGTAGGTGCGTGTGTGCACCTTTTCAATAACTATTTCATTCAGGTTATTTAACTACTGTTATTTTTATATCAGTGATTCAAATTGTTCTAATTTAATTATTTATCTGTACTTTTTCTATGATCTTTGTTAATAATTATATTGATTGTTATTTTTCTATCTATTTCTCTATGCATTTTTCAATTTAAACATTTACATTTGTGATTTTAAATAGTTTATTTAATTTAATTACTTGTTAGATTTTATGAAGTGTACAGCACCCCAGAATAATTATTTGGCTATATAAGTCTATTATTATTATTAGGTTCGACAGACACGCTAGAAGACGGGCTTGATGAACCAAAGGATGTGACACGGAGTCCAACGAGTCCAGAGCGACAGATCCAGCACCGTGCAAACACCACCATGCACGTTTGCTGGCACAGGAATACGAGCGTCAGCATGCGCGATCAAAATGTGGCCGTTGAGGTAGCTATGTTTCATGTTCGGGTTGTTCCATGCAGATGGGGTGTTTTTATAACAGGCTGCTTTGAGATGTTAAATTTATGTACCAATCTACCCAAACTTTGAACGCGATTTTCTCAGAAACATGTTTTCCCTCACACCTGTTGCCTTCCGTGTCACTTCTCCATGTTACTGCTTTACAGAATTACTTGAAACTTGCCACAGTGTGTCCTGATTATACGCTCTTGAAAACCACTGGGAGACTTTCTGGAAAACGTTACCTGCTTTTTACATAATGAGTCATGAATGGAATTTTCACCTCCATTTTCGTATGGAAAAATACACTAAAATTAGAAATGAAAAAGAAGTTTTTAGAAAAATACACACAAAGTTTGGTTCATCTAAGGCTGGTAGTTACTGACATATCTGACACACAAAAATCAATCCAAGATGGCCACCATACCGTGGGAAACCCCCTAGAAAAAAAAAAAAAAAATTCACAACGATAAAGTACATATTTTCTTGTCTTCATCACAGCAGTATAATACTCAATGGGAAAATATGATTTAAAAAAAAAAACAGCAGGTCTGTGAGCACATGCGCATGCGCATGCACATGCACGCACGAACGCACGCACGCACGCACGCATATGACTGCATGCAAAGTTAACTGTGCATTGATGTCCACAGAACCAACTGAGTGGCTATCTGCTGCGCAAGTTCAAGAACAGCAACGGCTGGCAGAAACTCTGGGTTGTCTTCACCAACTTCTGTCTATTCTTCTACAAGACCTTCCAGGTAGGGTATGGTCGATTAAGTGTAGGGCAGTACATATTTCATGTTCCATTTAGAGTAGGACAGGACAAGATGTTCTGTGTAGCGTAGGGCAAGATGGTCCAGTTAGGGTAGGACAAGACAAGATATTCCAAGTAGGGTAGGGCAAGATGTTCTGTGTAAGGTAGGGTAGGGCAAGATTGTTCAGTTAGGGTAGGGCAGGGCAATATGGTATACTTATGGTAGGACAGGACAAAGTTCTACTTAGTGTAGGACAGGACAATTTTCCACTTATGGTAAGACCAGGCAAGATGTTCCATTTAGAGTAGGACAAGACATTCCACATAGGGTAGTGCAGGACAAGCAATGCGTTAACTGAATTAACAGTTGTAGACTCTCAATAAGCTAGTTGGTTCCTTGTCTGCCATCTGTAACTATTTGTATTGGATGACAGTTTTGTTTTGCTAAATCTGTCTCTAATACATTAGGGGTTAAAAATACAATATCTGGTTGTTTATATTGTGAAATCATGTTGTATAGTATAAATTGTATTTATTGTAACATCTTGACTGCCAAAATGTGTTTTTTATTAACCACAATTTGTTCATATAATTTGACCATTATCTATTTAGTTTGAATGTTTTGACTCAAATATCACGTTTACGGCGAAGACAAATTACAGACAAATTATGCTTAAAAGTTATGGTTCAGTAGAAACGCGTTTGGGCAGTTGGAATAGATATGTATTTTACACTGTATAACATGATTTTACAATAGAAAGTCTCATACTGTTTGCCTTTATAAGTATATATGTGATTTCTTTATCAACCATTATTTCCAGGTTCAAATAATGTTTCTTTTCCGCTGATAGTTAAGCTGGTCATAATAATTTATATTCGGGATTAAGCATGAAAACTCATTATTAGAAAATAGATACTGACATAGATAAAACCTGGATACCTCCTTTGACAGCGACCAGATTTGGCCTTAATAGGAGTCTTCCGTCCTATACATTCATTTGTAATTATAATTTTACACTGCATTATTAACGTTATTAATTACTTTATTAATTAACACTATTATCAGATAATAGTGTTAATTAATAAAGTAATTAATAATGCTATTAATGCAGTGTATTATATGTTGAGATGTCAATGTAAATTGGACAAATAAACATTTTCTGATTCTGGCTGGCTTTTTTCTCTGCAGGACGACTTTCCCCTAGCAAGTCTCCCCCTGCTGGGCTACGCAGTAACTACCCCAACTGAAGCTGATGGTATTCACAAAGAATACGTCTTCAAACTGCAGTTCAAGAACCACGTTTATTTCTTCCGTGCCGAGAGCGAATACACATTTGAGAGGTAATGTTTGCTGTCTCAGTAAAACCATGTTATTTACAGGTTTGAAAGAAATGTGTCGCCATGTATACAGTGCACTCTGCTTAACATAATCACGGATAACAGAATCAGTTTAGTAGAATCCAGATGACTGTGACAGAATCGTTCCCTATTCCTGTGTGTTAAGATACCCCGCTTAACATAATTCATTCTGAGTAAATTTTTTTGGAAATTCACTTAAGAGAGAACCAGCCATTTAACAGTATCAAAACACTTTGGCACGAAGTGATGATGTTAGACGGAGTCCATTGCTTAAAACCATCACATTGCATTTAGCAATGTGCTTAGCAGTTGTACTTAACTGTAGTTATACTTAACATTATCTGCTTGAGGTAGCCGTAAATGCTCCTGTTTCCATGCATTGGATTTAGCCTGGTGCTTTACTGCACAATGTTCCCGTGCTTTGCGCTTAGCACTGCGCTTAATTTGGCTGTAGCTTTACTTAACTCAAGGGATCTGCATAACTTGACCAGATTTGCTACTGGCTGGTGTTACTGTAAGCACTATTTTCTACATAAGAAACATCTATCATAAAATCATGTTTTATGGCATAAACGACATCTGTGACATATCTGTGATGTCTTAACATTCCAAATGTGTTTGAAAGAACCACAATTGTTTTTGAAATTTGAACAACTCATGTCAAATCATCTGTTTACATATTGCAAAAGGGGCAACCTAATTGGCTAATCAGGATATTTCTGTTATTCCTCCCAATTATGGTATGGAAATATGTCAATTATGGTATGGAAATATGTCAATTGTGGTATGGAAATATGTCAATTATGGTATGGAAATATGTCAATTATGTCTATGGTATGGAAATATACTAGCTTTGTTACTTGTTACTTGTTACTTGTCTGCATTTTGGTAATGAGTGTAGCTACGCGTCTCCTCCGAGAGCTGTCTACGTAACCTGGTCCACCCACCTGCTCTGGTCTGCCTGTTAGGAAGCCCCTACTAATCAACAAGGTTGATATTTGTAAACAGATAACTGTCAAATTATATTTATAAATTGTGGTTTGTCAAAACCACATTTGGTTGTCAAATTATTAGAATAGATATGGTTTACACTTTATAACATGATCATAGGTGTCAATATCTTCTCATGAAAAGCGGGAAAGTGCTCATGAAAAGCAGGAAAGTGCTCTTGAAAAAGCGGGAATGTGCTCATGAAAAGCGGGAAAGTGCTCATGAAAAGTGGGAAAGTGCTCATGAAAAGCAGGAATGTGCTCATGAAAAGCGGGAAATTGCTGATGAAAAGCAGGAATGTGCTCATGAAAAGCGGGAAAGTGCTCTTGAAAAGCAGGAATGTGCTCATGAAAAGCGGGAAAGTGCTCATGAAAAGTGGGAAAGTGCTCATGAAAAGCGGGAAAGTGCTCATGAAAAGCGGGAAATACCTTCCTCAACTCAACTTTCATAGTTTTACGGTTTTTGTCATTTTACGGGTCACCAGTTTGATGTGCCGTTCTCATTCGTGGTGAATGCATGCAATGAATATTGTGAATTTTTTTTATTTTTTAAATTATAAAAAGTGGGACTAAGTGAAAAAGCGGTGTGTCCCACCCAAATACGGAAATGTTGACACCTATGTATGGTTTTATGATAAACATGACAGGGCTTTGTATCTTTAAGACATGTATACTGAATGAGGGTCATCTTAACTTGAATGTCTTATGTCTGTTTGACAAGTCTTGTTGAGAGTGTTCCCCGATGCATGTCAGTGAACTGTGTCGTTCTTCTGTCTCTTGTTCCTGCTGTCAGATGGGTGGAGGTTCTTAGTTGTACCGGATGTAGTCCACAGAGAACACGGCTCTTCAGTCGAAGTGAATAACTCTCTACTATGGGAGGAAGCTTTCTGTGTTAGGCTTGGACATTGTGTCAGTTTAGACCAGTAGTTACCAAGTACAATTCCATTTGTAAAATGGAGAGAATTTGAAGACTTTTGTATGCGTTTTTACGTATTTCTTTTCAAGTAACTGGCAGAAATCAGTTAGTTTTGCTAAAGAATTATTAATTATAAAACTTTCTTATAAAATAAGACTGACTATCTGTCCGTGACTTTTTGTCCGTGACTTTCTGTCCATGACCATGACAGTTTCTATCCGTGACAGTCTTCGTCCATGATAGTCTTTAAGGCAAATTCCATTTCAATTCCATTTAAAAAAGGTAAATTCCATTTTATTAGCAGATTTTCCATTTCAAAAAGGCAAATTCCATCATTTCAAATGTGTATAAAAAACAAGTTTCTTTTCACAAAAGGTACATTTTGTTTAAAAAAAAAATTATTAGCTTGCCAGCAAGTAGTCTGCCTAGCAGACAATCAGACAAAGAACGGGAGGCAATTTTTCTTGTGCAAGCATCCTTTGTTTACTGCTGTGCTCCGACGAATGACACGATGTAATCACACAAAATATACTTAACACACATTTAAATATTATATATATATATATATCTATATATATATATATTATATATATATATATATAATGTATTAATATAGTATTTAGATGTGTGGAAAGTATATTTTGTGCAATTACATTGTGTCATTCATCGGAGCGTGACCATATATATATGTATACACATATATATCACATTGCATAATAAAAAAGAAACCTTGACAGTGCACTAAAAAAACGATAACTCATTGAAGCTGGACAGTTAATCATCCAACAAATAAACGCATTCCATTACTAAGTTTTACGTCAGCATAAACAACATTATCGGTCTTGTTGCATAACGGTCTTGTTGCATGACCAGCTAGTTGCGTGACCAGCTAGTTGCATGACCGGCTAGTTGCATGACTGGTTAGTTGCATAATGGTCTTGTTGCTTGACGGTCTTGTTGCGTGACAGTTTGATTGCATGACATTCCCAGATGCCATTACTGAATGTTGTCATTGAAAGGTGTTTCATGTTTCACTCCATTTTGTGTCTTGCCAAAAGCAGGCATGATATTTTTCAATATATTTTGTATTGTTTAGCAACACACATGTGAAATGCACTTTTACGCTTTCTTCCCATCTGTTCTTTTTGTTTCATTTCACCCAACTGTCGGTGTCTTTACAATATGTTCATTATATGTGTGTTAAAGCTCTATCTTTAGTTTTATTCTTTTATATTTGCTTATCTAGTTTTAGAATCATTAAAAAATCATAATACTCTAGTATCTGCTATGACATAATAACAAGTTCGTTATTTAGTGAAAATCATCCGACAAACAAATTTGGCCAAACGCAGCTGTAAATTGTTTATAGAAAGAAAATAGCATAAACTGTAAGGTGGAAATCAGGTATGAGTATATATGTATGACGAGAAAGTACATAACAGGTAGAGTGTATCATAAGTAGCCCACTTCTGCTTTTTCCATTTTCACCATGTTCATTTGATGATGTTAACTTGTAAACAAATAATTGTGAAAATAAACTTTTTTATCGTATTCTGTCCGTAGGTGGATTGAGGTGATAGGTAGCGCCACAAGTACCCCAAGACGAACTCGCATGTTCAGCCGTCTCGAGAGCGAGCCAGCATAGGTGGCAGCACGGTAGACTGCTTCATCACGACTGACCGTGACATCACGTGAAGAACGGGCTAGCACATTTTCGAACTTAACAGAATTGTCACATGTTCATCTGAAGGGCTGCTTATTTTTAACTTTTCTGAAATAGTTGGGAACTACTAAATATATGCTGGGGTCACATGTGCCAAGTTGCCAAATTGTAAAAATTTAGTGCTTGTATTTTGCCCTGTTGTTGTACTTGTTTTGTTAGTGTTAATGCATACTTTGGTTTTGCAGCTACGCTATTGTTGTTCGTTATAACATAAAAAACATCATGAGTGATTAATGAAAGGTTCCTCCTCAATTCAATGAAAGGTCCCTCCTCAATTCAATTAAAAGTCCCTCCTTAATTCAGTTAAAGGTCCGTCCTCAATTCAATTAAAGGTCCCTCCTCAATTCAGTTAAAGGCCCCCTCCTCAATTCGATTTTTTACTCATCTCATCCATTTTGCGAAGAAAAAAAATCAAACCTACCTAGTATCCACTACGACATGCCAGCTCATTTGTGCAACTTTTTAAAGTTTTTATTGTGAAATCGTAAGACAAACTGTTTGAGTATTTAATGTTTGGCAAAATATCAATTGACTGAAAATGCAAAACTCGCAAACTTCGCAGTTGGTGCAATCTTGTGTTTCGCTGTTTACGCTCACTCCTGGCTCAGATTCTTTTGATGATTTTAACGAAAGTACACACTTTTTTATTTATACGACTACGAATATTACTTGAACTATTCACACATTACATATTACTTAAACTATTCACACATTACATATTACTTAAACTATTCACACACTACATATTACTTAAACTATTAACACACTACATATTACTTAAACTATTCACACACTACATATTTGGACATCAACGAACTGGATTCGTGATGGGCTAAATCAGTTGAGGATGGTGTTTTAATAACTGAACTACATATTGATATGAGATCTATCAGAGGACATTTTAGAAATGCTTGTGAAGCCAAAATCATCCGTTATGACCTTGAAAATAGTCCCAAAGTGGTACACATTTGAACTGCTATGTCTGTTGTCTATGATGTATAATATTTATATGTTTGGTTGTCCAGTTTGTACACAAAACATGAATGGTTACCTTAACCATTGATCACTTGTTATAAATCTAATATAAGCAGGTGAATTCTTGAACAGCGTTGTTACATTATTAACAACTAATCAGCAGTAGTGATATTTTATTTCGTTGCTGCTGACTTCTCAGTTGCATTTATTTTACAATTTCGCAAGGGAGACTATTTCGCTGCAGGTAGATGGCAATCTACTAACTAGGGGGAAATTGTATATGCTAGACTACAGAAGGCAAAACTGACTTTATGATGAAGGCTTATATCATGAATGATACTTTATATAAATATATCATTCGAAGGAGAGTTGTCGCCTGTAATGTGAAACATGCATGGCATGTAACTTGCTGATAACGAAAGTGGCAATGAATATTTTACATATTTTTAATGTATGTTTAAATAATTACGGTGCTGCATATGAGTTTTCTAGTTATAGCCGCTAGCGTTGAGATTTGTCAGAACGGCAACACATTTTAATTCCTTTCCATATGCAGTGCATTTGCCACCATGTCTATGCAAACGTGGTCGCGGTGGTATTCGTAATGGATTGCATGACTGTATACTGATTGTTTTGTTTGAATCATTACACAAGCGAATTGCTGTCAGTCAACATGGCAATACCTTTGCATGTGTATTTTTTATATGGCTGTTGTCGAATATGCTAGTTCATAGTAAATTGTTTTGCTGTTAATTATTAATTGTCTTCCAATATATATATATATATGTGTGTGTGTGTATATATATATATGTATATCGGTATATGTGTGTGTGTATATATATATATATATATACATGTATAATATACATGTATAACACACACACACATATATATATATATGTGTCATTATTTGAAGGGTTTCACGGCAGAACAAGATAAATGTGTTATTTGTTTTTTGAGAAAACTCACTTCTGTTATTGTGGAGAGCAATATATATATATATATATGCTGTGTGCCATGTAATACCCTGACTTGTGTCGGTCACATGTTTCATCCAATCTATGTTTCTTTTTCTCTTCAAACGCAAATTTTAAATCAAAAGCAAATAAACCTGAAATGTTAACGAGCTCTACAATTGTCAAATCAGTTTGCAATATATAAAATAAATTTAACATATAATCCACTGATATAAACCTGCTGATTGTTTCCTGCAAAGAAGAATGGCAATGGAAGTGTAAAAATTGGTCTGAGATGCACTCAACTCTAGCAAAAAGCCTCTCTAGATTAGAATCATATAAACAAAATCCAAGTACATTTGTATTCCCTGCTTCAGTCAAACGTCTTGTTATGTCATACAAAACTTCTGCATGCTTCATTAAAAACAGACTGAGAAGTTGTAAATAGTTGCATGTAGGATTTTTCCCGGGGGGGGCCTGTGGGACACTCGGTCATTGCCAGTATACCATCCTTGAGAATGTGTCTAACTTCCCCCCCAAAAAAACAAGTTTTGTACTTCTGTCAAAGATACTCTTTTCAAGTGAATGGATTGTAAAAAATGCATTGTTCCGATATATAGATTAATTCACTGGCATATTTGATTCTTAGATTAAGAGGACCTCTCAGTTTCTACGTTTTGTAATGTCAAAATATAGGCCCTTAATTACCCAATAAGTGATGTGATACCCTAAATGTGTTAACGTGCCAATTGGACAGCTAATACACGAAAACGTGGAATTTGTCTCAAAGATGGTATACTCACATTGTGTGCCCCCCTCCCCCCCCCCAGCAGGGAGGCTGTAAATGGTTGCTGTAGGATTTTTCACCGGATGTGCACATAAGACCGTTCAACAGAATGAGATCAAAGTGTGTCCCTGTAACTCACACAATTACAGCACAATCGCAGCCAATAACATTTTGAATTGGAATTGTTACAACATCATTCAATCCAACATATCTTTCAACATATAAAACTTGTCCTTCTGACCAAATTGCCCGAGTCACATATAAAAAATAAAACATTTGTAAGTTACGGACGACGCCGAAACGTCTCCGGTATGTTGTGCAGTAATGTCGATGTGTACATATGTCAGAGTTTGGTATTATTTCCCATTTCAGGTCAACATATAACGTTTTGTAATTGTACTGTATGAACGGGAGAAACTATCAATGGCGGTGACGTCAGCATTAGACAGTGTGACGTCATGGTGTCATGTATACGACAATTTTCAAAGACTTATAGCTACTGTATATGTCAAACAACGTATCATGGTGTGTAAGAAGAATACATCAACGTGCCTCTAGTGTTGGGTGTATTCATACGCTGCAAAATAGTTTTTGTAAATAAAACGGTCGTCACGCAAATGAGTTTATCGTTTGATAGTCATTGAATAGAACTGAAGCGCTTATAAGTGACACTTCGCACCTAGCTTTGACAAATGGGGTTGTTTGTGAGTCAAATATAATATATGTTAATGTAACAAGCAAAACGCCCATCCTGCGGGCGGGGTAACTTAGCAGTACGTACGTGACTGTAAAATGTCAGGATACGCAACATTATGACAGAAATATCCATCAATACCTTGGTAGTGCCAGTCAATATATTGATGGCTTCATGAATTTTGGACGTAACACTGGCCGTTATAGTAACATGTAGCGATGCCCTGCCCTTGTGTGGCGTAACTTTGGACAATCGAAGAAAAGACGCATGACGTCAACAATCGTACGTAACTGTTCACATAGCGTTGCGAACAGTTGTTCGTAATAACTACAAAGGATAATTCGATCATTCGTAGAAAGGGGAGGGCGGAGTGAATTTCGAAAACAAAAATGAGACGACCCGATCGAGAGGTCGTAGATGAACCCCGAAAGTTTGACGCCCGAGATGCAAAGCTCTAGGAGTAGTAGCGTAACATACATACATACATACATATATACATACATACATACATACATACATACATACATACATTCCCACGGTGGATTATAATCATATTTCCTGTCTCACAATCAGGAATAAAAGCCATGCTCACAAACTTTCAAATGTGCTTACGGCCGAAACCATATGTGTACACATAGTGTTCTTGTAGTTTGAAATACATTTACACTCTTTTAATATAGATTTATCTCGTATATATTTTATTTTCTATACACGTATAATTATATTTATGTTTGTGACTTTGTTCTGTCTGTGGGTATTGTTGGGTGGGTAGCATTGCGCTGTTTGATTAAATTGACTATAGTAATACTTGCCATTACAAGGAAAGGCATGTTTTAACTTTTAAATACATTTATCGAAAAGTATAAAAGCTCTTCAACAACGTTTACCTTATTTACCATAGCCGAAACCTATCGCTGTTCAAACAGTCACTTAAAACAAACCTGTTCAAAGCAGAATACCGCTGACATTTACTGACATTTCATTTCGATATTTCACTGCGCAATTCATACTTTATGCATCCACGCATGATTGCACGTATGTTAATACTGTATTGTAATAATAATAATAATAATTTTGTATTTATATTCTTTAAAAAATCATTTATAGTCTTTAATTAATAGTTTTATTTTTTTTTCTTATTTAACTTTTCATTCTATTTGCTATTGTGCAAATATTTTTTTGCTATTTTTAACGGTTTTTGCTATTTTTAACGTTTTAGTTTTTGTAGCGTAATTTGATTATATTATATGCAATTATATTCCTGTGCAGCGCTTTAAGTTTGTTGTTGGAAATCTCTTTTTATAAAAATAAATATTATTATTATTTACACTAGATTTATTTGCACACCCATTAGTCATTCGAACACACACAATCATGGTATTGGACAATTATTGTGTTAGGCATGGACGCGCGCACAGAGTTTCTGTAGTTGACATAGTAAATTCTTTCAAACCCGCATGAGAGACATTTGCCTTAAGCTGCAATCCAAAAAAGACGTTTATTAATTTTTTTAAAAGCATAATGTTGCCCGGATGAACCGTCATGACGACGTCGCCCATCTTGACACTGGTGAGTATTTCAATGTTCTCCTCCACGTCTGGGTAGATGCCTGCGATGTGGTTCTGGAGACGAGACGCACTTTGCGACACAAAACAAGATGGGTACTGAACGAGCTGATTGCCATCATCGGGAGCAGATCCAGCTGAATATCTTGTCGAAAATGTGAAATGCAGTGTTGTGTTCCCTCAGTGTTGTGTTCCCTCAGTGTTGTGTTCCGTCAGTGTTGTGTTCCCTCAGTGTTGTGTTCCATCACTGTTGTGTTCCACCAGTGTTGTGTTCCACCAGTGTTGTGTTCCATCAGTGTTGTGTTCCATCAGTGTTGTGTCCCATCAGTGTTGTGTTCCCTCAGTGTTGTGTTCCATCAGTGTTGTGTTCCCTCAGTGTTGTGTTCCATCAATGTTGTGTTCCACCAGTGTTGTGTTCCACCAGTGTTGTGTTCCATCAGTGTTGTGTTCCATCAGTGTTGTGTCCCATCAGTGTTGTGTTCCCTCAGTGTTGTGTTCCATCAGTGTTGTGTTCCATCAGTGTTGTGTTCCATCAATGTTGTGTTCCATCAGTGTTGTGTTCCATCAATGTTGTGTTCCACCAATGTTGTGTTCCATCAGTGTTGTATTCCATCAGTGTTGTGTTCCATCAATGTTGTGTTCCACCAATGTTGTGTTCCATCAGTGTTGTATTCCATCAGTGTTGTGTTCCATCAGTGTTGTGTTCCATCAGTGTTGTGTTCCATCAATGTTGTGTTCCATCAGTGTTGTGTTCCATCAATGTTGTGTTCCACCAATGTTGTGTTCCATCAGTGTTGTGTTCCCTCAGTGTTGTGTTCCATCAGTGTTGTGTTCCATCAGTGTTGTGTTCCATCAATGTTGTGTTCCACCAATGTTGTGTTCCATCAGTGTTGTGTTCCATCAGTGTTGTGTCCCATCAGTGTTGTGTTCCATCAGTGTTGTGTTCCATCAATGTTGTGTTCCATCAGTGTTGTGTTCCATCAATGTTGTGTTCCACCAATGTTGTGTTCCATCAGTGTTGTGTTCCCTCAGTGTTGTGTTCCATCAGTGTTGTGTTCCATCAGTGTTGTGTTCCATCAATGTTGTGTTCCACCAATGTTGTGTTCCATCAGTGTTGTGTTCCATCAGTGTTGTGTCCCATCAGTGTTGTGTTCCTTCAGTGCAGACGAAGCCTGTGATAAATCAAAAAGGAACAGCAAAGCTTTTTCCTGCAGTTTGTAGATGAACAACAAAGTATATTAGAGGGATCTGTTGAGATGTTCGTCTACACTTTGTAATGAAGTTCGGCTTGGACTTCCGAAAGATGCAGAATCGTGGACTGCACGTGTGCATCAAGAAGGCTTACACCGTGGTATCATCAGTTACAGTTTCTTCAATTATATCATTAAAATTATAGATGCCGGCGGACTTTCGTCAATGTTTTGTATTTATATTATTATCGGATACGTTATAAAAAGTAAATTTTTTCAGTACTAAGGCATTAGATATTTCATATGATGGCGATAGACATAGACGATAGGATAATATAGAATAGAGTAGGATGACGTTACGTAGACGTGCGAAATGTCGTAGTTCTTCTTAACCCCTTAAATAATAATACTGATTAACTTCTATGACACCTATATCCTCAGGAACCTGAGCTCAGAAGCGCAATAAAACAGATTCATTAAGCATAGTCGTGAACAGGGAAGCGCAAAAATCAGTCAGAACGAGGGACAACTGAATATTTATGGTGGAAATGCTATTTGGAATAAATGTCATGAATTGTTTTGGAAGATAGCAATAGTTTCATGTGTTTTTAAAGTGACTGAAAGTTCATTCCAGACCTTAGGCGCAGCGACAGAGAAAGTATGTTTGCCCAAATTAAGTTTTGTTTTAGGCACAATAAGTTGTGAAATTGATGATCTGAGCTGCCCAGGGATATTTGAAAGATGCAGGAGACTAGCCATGTAGGGTGGTTGTTCGGTAGATAAGACAAAAACATTTGGATACGTTGAAAGTAGTGTTTATCTTATTTAACAAGCAGATTTGTAATCAATATATCAAAGTTGCACATAATCTTCCGATTTATAAAAAAAATGGTTAATGATATTTCTGTATGACTCTTTGAAAAACGCCTCACATGTTAATTTATATAATAGTGTGTGAGTTAACTTGATCTAGGTCTTCATAAACAGCAATCTGTACGGTATTGTTTTAGTATCGCCTTGCTACTCAGGCACAATGAAGTATACTGTTGTGGAACTAAACAATAGTGTGAACATTACAACAACATAAAGTCATATGTGTCTTTCACGAGTTTTGTCACACTTTATTTGAAACACGTCAGTAAGATAAAGTGCATTTCTTCAATCACAAACTTAGTTTTTTCGTGTTGTTTTATTTGTCCAATATGATATTTATAATTTATATCCTAGTCTTATTGCGAAAGCCAACGTTAACGTATAATATTGAACACTTTTTTGATATAACAATCGTAATATTGTTTATAGACCACGAAGGTAGACATTCACGTGCATTGTAACAGTTTTCATTATCTAAATACCATCGTCACAGATACAGCGACAAACCAATCTGCACTTTAGTTCATCCTTATTTTCCATTTAAATACATCCTTGATTAAATTACAGTCCCCAATTCATCAATTATGCTGCTGCGTTCAGTAGTGTTCAAGTTCAAAAGCCACACTCAAATCACACACAAATCGGTGCATATTCATATTCACACACGAAGTTCATATGTTCAGTTGTCGAAAGGCAAACTCTATTAACGCACGTTGTCACTGCTTCGCTTTTATCATGATAAGCATATAGGCAGAAGACAAACCGTTTTATTTCATGCGCTCGTGAGGTGAAGCTATCACATCAAGAACTCAGCTTTGGTTCATACCAATTATGTCTATAAGTACGTTACACATGGTACAATATTACGTATACTGAGCACCTTCTATTAATAATACAATATTTAGCTTTGTTTAGTTTACAAAAAAAAAACGTTCATGCTTCTAGGAAAGTGGTGACGTATAATCTTGAAATACTATACTACAATATATATATATATATAAATATATATATATTAATGTCAAAATACTGTTCCGAATGTCCCCAAAACTAAAGGGATTCCGGAGTGTATTCGTATTAATACATGCTCAGTAGAGTAATGTTCAACTAATGTGTTAGAGACGGTTGCTATTTAAAAACCACTGTGTATATGTCAAATAATAAGTATGCAAAAGCCATAATGTGTCTTGTGTAATATGATATTGTATGATTAATTAACAACAACATAACAACAACATATATTTGATTTAGTCACACAAAATGCATTTCGTGGTATATTTCGTAATATACTCACACTAATGAACACACGTGCGATTATATTACACAAAATAATTCACAAGCTCACATCATAGGCATCTGACAAATACAGCTCGTAACATAAGCAATTCAGCTAATGCTGGCCAATTTCCAGAAATACGTTCATTGATTGAAGGGCACTACTTTCGTACTCCTTCGGCTTATCCTTCTGTAGCCAGACTGAATGTTTCTCTTCATCATCTTGAGGTGGCTCCTCAAGGTGTTGAAATCAACGACGAAGAGCACCACGAAAGGGAGAATCAGTAGCACTGCCCCGATAGCTCCCATGGTGACGTTTGGGATCTCTCTGTCCGCCTTTCTGAATCCAATAGCGGCCATGAGTTTACCCGCCTTCGTCTTCGGTTCCTCATCTTCGGGGACAAAGATACTGACTTCTTCTCCAGTTGCTGTATGGAAATGTCGAATGTATGTACATTTGTATGTATACATGTATATATATATATATACATATACATATATATATGCATATGCATATGCATATGCATATGCATATGCATATGCATATGCATATGCATATGCATATGCATATGCATATACATATACATATACATATACATATACATATACATATATATATATATATACATGCAAAACGCAGTCATGGTTTATTATTATCTTATATTATTTATAAGATACCTATTTACAATTATCTTTACGCCAACATAGCAACGATATATTGTACATTATGACTGTTCAGACCAATTCCACTTCCATGTCTACTAATGTTTTCCAACGTTACTATGCCCACCTTCACACACTGGGTCATCGCCAACCCAGTTGCCCCGGGGTCCACACTCCTTGGCCAACAGTCCCGACACCAGTTTGTACCGAGGCCGACATTTGTAGATGATTCGTCTCTGTCGGAGAGATTTCTTGTCTTCGTACCAGCTTGTGTTGTCTACTTTCGGAGGTCGAGGGCACTCCACTCCTAAATTACACATTCTAATAACAATTAAATATACCAAGTTACTTTGTGTTTAAATACATAGCTTCTGGCTCTGTTACAACGATTGTCAAATTAAAGTTCATAATCACAACAAAAGTAATTTGCTTTTAAAACTGATACCTAAAATGTTATTGGAAAGAGCCGCTAATGGAATAAGCTAGATTTGCAATTCCATTGAATACGGTGGCGCTGATAGTGGTTGACGTACAAGATGCAGGTGTTTGGGAAATGTATCTAATTAAAGATTGATTTATAATAAAGTGCATATACCAACATAAACATTATCTTCTGAAATTAGTTGGCCAAAATCGATCACTACGAACAACAAGCATTACTCCCTATATTCTACAAAGTTTACAGAGAGTCCATGTTGTTGACCATAAATTACAAAACTTACTCCGGCAGTTTGGCAGTTCCCCGCTCCATGTTCCGTTTGCCTGGCACATGCGCACCGCATCTCCCTCGGCAATGGAGTATCCCTGTTGACAACTGTAAACCACTTGGGACTTGTATGTCAGCGTCGTGACGTTGAACGTTGCTGATGGTGGCAGTACCGGAACTGGGCAAGTAATTGCTACAATACAAGATGACATTTGTAGATGTGGTTTTGGATCAGGTTACCGCAATAAATCAATGTGTGTGTGTGTGTGTGTGTGTGTGTGTGTGTGTGTGTGTGTGTGTGTGTGTGTGCGTGCGTGCGTGCGTGCGTGCGTGCGTGCGTGCGTGCGTGCGTGCGTGCGTGCGTGCGTGCGTGCGTGCGTGCGTGCGTGCGTGCGTGCGTGCGTGTGTTGAATGAACAATAGTTACTTTATTAATCATATCTGATTAAATATGATTGTGCGCACATGTACAAATAAAACTGTCTGCGGACCTATCCAAGGCATGCAACAAGGCCATGTAGAATATCGCATAGAAAAATGGCCATCAAATTCTTAATATGTGTTGAAACATACACAATAAAGCGACACATCGGACGGGCAACACACAACGTTGAGTTCAACAGGACATCACATTGCTATAGTGTATGGATATGAAAAGATGGAGTCGCCAGAAGAAAACCTGGCTGGACAGCATACAAGAATGGACGGATCTAAGCCATCCTACGCACAGCAGAAGACGGGCCATACTATCGTAGACTATGTGGATACGGCACACATACGACCGTTGAGGTCAAGAGGTGAAGTGGAGAAGTAGCACCCATGAAATGGAATTAATTACGTCATGCTTATTTACCTGAGCACACGATGTCGTCTCCCTCCCACAGAGCGCGCTTGCTGCAGACGAGGTGGTTTTGTGGACCTTCGCGGAAGTACCCAGGCTCGCATGTGTACGTAGCTCTGTCCAGATATCTTAGCCCGGTTGTCTTTGTACTAGCATAAGCCATGGTCGGGGGTTGTCCACAGGTCACTTCTGAAACATATCGAAACCAAAACATCTACAATAGGGATGGGGTGTGACAGGGTATCAACTTCTCATGTTATGGGGTGTGACAGGGTATCAACTTCTCATGTTATGGGGTGTGACTGAGTATCAACTTCTCATGTTATGGGGTGTGACAGGGTATCAACTTCTCATGTTATGGGGTGTGACAGGGTATCAACTTCTCATGTTATGGGGTGTGACAGGGTATCAACTTCTCATGTTACATCTGTTTTGTGGGCCAACGTTCCACCTCGCACCGTTTTTAAGAATACCCCTCACACCTTTATTGGGAATACCCCTCACACCATTTTTGAGAATACCCGTCACACTATTAAAAAGCGCTGTAAGAAGTAAAAAGCGCTGAATTTGAGTGGCTCAATTACCTAACATATTTTAGGTAATGTTTACACACTACTATTAGCTTTCTGCAGATGAGTGAGTGGAGAATATGCATAAACAATGTTTAACAACATTTAGCAATAAACAGCAGTTAGAACGTATTTGATGATACATTTACAACTACAGTGGAACGTCATTGCTTTATTGTTTATTAAGAAATATGTCAGCAAATTGGGTCAGGCACTGCTCGAAGACCTAGCAGGATCCACGTGACCCACAGAGTACTGGTCGAACAGTTACCCCACCTAGCGGATAGATGCGGGATTATATTACTCTCCATCGAAACAAGCTTATCTATATATCATCTTCATCAACTACAATTAATAACACAGATAATTTCGCTTCTTACTTGAACATGTCGGTGTCCCACAACTCCAGTTTCCTGTGCTAAGACACTCACAGGTGGCGCCACCTGCTGGCAGCTTGTAGCCCGGGAAGCAAGAGTAAGTGACCCTTGACCCGATGTTGACGCCATCGCTGTAGAATCTAACTTTTGAGTCGTTTCTGATTTCAATTTCAGGACAGGTTATTTCTAAAACAACGAGTTACAAGTATTGGCCAGGATTCACGTGTAGAACACATATAGAATAGTTTCATCATCATCATCATCATCATCATGTGCCCTGTTTGTAGCAGCCTTAAGCGATCATGACCCTCCATTTGCCACGATTACAAGTTTATCTTAATAGTTCCCATGCACTTTTCCTAGCCAGGTTGAAACACAAGGAGCGTAGCCAGCTATATATATTCACGAGAATGCACACTTCCATTTTAAAAAACAAACTGTAACTAGCTGCAATTTGGTGCATTTTGAAGTCCAAATTAAATTTTTAAAAGAATCCCCCCACCCCTGGCCCTGAGGAACAACATGAAAAATGTGGATGTGAACGTTTGGTATATCATATATGAAAAGACTATGATTTTGCAGTTTATTAAGATTGCTTACCTGCTTCAATGACCCGTTTAAATGTAATTGCACAATTAATTATAACAGATAGAGAAGCATTATCGCAATACATGTACATGTACTACAATATAATTAAACATTATTGGAAACTTGTACTGTGATGACCATAACAAATTATGTACTCAATCCTGATAATTATATTAACAGACAAACGCAAACCCTTTGCAATAATAACAGTGATCTAATCATCAGCCAATAACACAATATAGGCAATGATAATGCTTCTGTAACAATGTAATGTTTAAGAGAGTATCATGTCTACAGAAAGGGTTCAGTTACTACCATCTCCTTCATTTGGTCGGAACATTAGCGGTATATAACTGAAATGGTCGATGATGCGTTCTGCATCCAACGCCTTGTCCTTGCCTATCCTGACAAAGCGCCCCTTTGTCACCATATCGTCGCGTGGCACTAAATGCTGTGGCGGTCAACATAGACATCACCAATAGTATCACGACTACTGTATCCATGTATACATGTTATAGGACAACATTTATTTCCTGTATCGTGTCATCGAATGTGTTGGGTTTCTCGGTGACATTCACCATCTACCATCTTGCTTTCGAACATCTCGTAGAGCTGGACAATCTAGTGTCAGATTCGTCCGCTGTCGTGGTGTGAGGACCTGCGTCACGTAGTGATTCTGAATTATTAATAGTTGTGTGTCAATTTCCTGCAGCAAGTAATCCACGAACGGCAGACACATTGCCCTCATCTCTTGGCAGAGATTATACTGTTTGAACTGGATGAATTTGGTCAGACGAAGCCGACTTTGGAGAATATACTCAACTGTCACCAGTGTTATGATGAAGTCAACATTATTGAAGAACAACAAATAGCGTGTGACTTTGCCGTCCCCACCTTCTTCCAAATATCCAACTGCAATGACAACATATGTGAATGCAGAGGTGAATATATACAGACCATTTTGTCTCCCAGAAAGATTGCAGATTAGTTATGTTGTTCAGTCCAGCGTGTACATCCTCATCTAACCCGAGCTCAGCCTGGAAGACACGAAACCTCTGGGAGGGAGAAGGCGGTCTGCTGGACGGTGTCCATCATACTTCTAACTAGTGGCACTTTGCTGGCATGCACAACACTCAAGTTAACACTGTGTCCATTGCAGTGAGTGTAGAATGTGCCGGGTAGGCCCTATTAGATTTGTGCTTGCTCTCCACGATGGATGCCAGTCAGATTAGGGATGAACCATTTAATTTCTGGGTGCGGGTGTGATTTTTAAATATATGTTAGCCATATTGATGTGAAGAGTCAAACTGTCCCACGTGGTGCATGTCAAAATGGACTTTAGATGTTTTGACCCATCACCAACGATACGCTGTTTAAATTAATTAAATAGACGTCTTGGAACATGTCACAACTCTTATGTATGATATTAAACTGGCACTGTTGTATACGTATTTACA
>OY759268.1:23101718-23164218 GCA_963662155.1 Lamellibrachia columna
ACTACTACTACTACTACTACTACTACTAATAATAATAATAATAATAATAATAATAATAATAATAACAATATTTATTTATTTATTATATTTTTCTTAGCGCCATATCCACTTCACAGAGATTTAGAGGGAACCTGATTAAAATAGTACAAAAACGATTTAATAGAAAAAGATAATAAGAGAGAATAGGGTGTACACATATGCTATATATATGTATATAGATACATTCATTTCGCTTCTGTTTATAATAATAATAATGAAGTCTTGCATAGCGTCTGTATCCGCCAAATAAGGCATTTGTTCAATAGTCTGAGGACTAAATAATTTTCATATATATTATAAAATCATTATAATATGTATTATTATTAACTATTCTAAATTAAATAATAATTATAAGATCATTATCATAAATATTCGAAAATCATTATAATAAATATTAGAAAATCATTCTCATTAATATTAAAAAATCATTAAATATTATAGAATTATTTTCACAGTGATTACGTGCACAGTCAACATGTATAAACATGAAGTCTTATTTGAAGTTCATGCTGAAGAGATGTGTTTTCTGGGCAGCCTTGATGGTGACAATTTCTGCAGTAGCTCTGGTGTTTTCTGAGAGACCATTCTAGACGCATTCTGCGACTATCGTCGTTCAACAAATAAGGCAGCTCACCTTCGCAAATCAGTGAAGGCGTCGTCCATTTGCCATTCAGCTGACACCTGCTGTATCCTTCTCCCGACCGCCGCTCGTAACCATGGTTACACGAGTACATTACTTTACCGCCAACAATGTCGCCACTGTTCATCGTGACATTGGCCTTGGCGACCTCTAGTGGGGATCCGCAATGCACCTCTATGGGAAAAAGGTGAAAACTGTAAAATTTCGACGGAGAGTAGTCAAATACATTGTTCAAACGACCACCTGGATTTAGTGACCACCTCTCATTAATGACAACAGGCAACTCTTCCGTTCATGAGAGTTTCACACGTTGTAAACTGCGATAATTAAACGACCATCTGCATTAAGAGAACAATAAGTCGCTTAAGACAGCTTTGACTGTATTAAAAGTATGTTTGACCCAGTATAAACATATTCCATTAACTGCTAATAACCGTGGCGATAAAATGACATTTGAAAAGATTCGGTTGGGCTAAAACATTAGTTGTTGTCGTAACATATTATTAGTGCGTACTTGCTTGCGTTGCACGTGCGTGCGTGCGTGCGTGCATACGTGCGTGCGTGCGTATTGACTTACTAATGCAAACAGGATCTTCATTCTGCCACTGTCCGCTGTTGTTGCACACTTTGATGAGATTGCCGTCTTGCAGTCTGTAGCCGGCCACGCATGAATAGGTTGCCGTGTCATTCACTCGAACACCGTCTATAGTCAACGACGTGTTGTCGATGCTTGGTGCAAGTTTACAGGTAATCTCTGCAAATCACACACACACACACACACATATATATATATATATATATATATATATATATATATATATATATATATATATATATATATATATATATATATATATATATATATATATATATATATATATATATATATATATATATATATATATATATATATATATATATATATATATATATATATATATATATATATATATATAATTAAGTAGTTCGTGACTCTGTCTGTTTCCTCATGGCTCCTTCTGTTTCGCATAATTTGTACATTGCGAAATGTTCATAATTCCCCAAGGGAGCGAAGCCATTGCAAATTAGGATGTTTGACATTTATTGTGTAACTTAGAACAACAGGAATTCGCAGTTGCTACCTACGTTATTCCAGCCAACTCATGTAGATGAATGATAAAGTAAACTTGACTTAAATACAGGGCTTTGCGTAACGGAATCGCGGATAACAGATTCACAGAATGAACTGTTTGCTCTGACACGAAGTGAATCTATTCAGCAGTGTTTACTGTACTATTAAGAGTAAGCGTACAGGAGAAACCTTACACTTTAATGTGAGAAGTTATTCTTATGAACTTATTACTTTAATTCAGAATAGTTTGCATTATGCAACGTGAGATGCTATAATAATGTTTTATAAAAAGAAATTGTGATGCGGGAAACTTCCGCACTTCCCTATTTGTGTGCGTGCGTGCGTGGGAGCGTGCGTGCGTGCGTGCATGCGTGCGTGCGTGAAATGTGTAACACGTGCATTTTTATTTAAAAATAACGAATTGATAGTTCATGAAACAACGAATAAACATGCATGCGAGCGTGATTATTTCACATATACATACCACTGCATATCGGGGATGTTCCGCTCCAGCGTCTGTCAGCCTGACACTGTCGCGTCCATTCTCCGCCGGCCACTTGCTTAAAGCCTGGCAGACACGTGTACGTGACGTTTGTCATGTAGGCCTCTTCCGTCGTGCTGACGAGGGCGTGAGCCACGGGTGCCAGCGGACCGCACGACACGACTGGAGCATAAATACAAAAATCACATATATTAAGTTAAGAGTCGTGTTCTGTCATCAAGTTAATAAATACGTTTTGCTGCAAACGCGTTATTCGCCACGGTATTGGCTGGTGAAATAACGTGTTACTCGCCTCGGTATTGGCTGGTGAAATAACGCGTTATTCGCCACGGTATTGGCTGGTGAAATAACGCGTTATTCGCCTCGGTTTTGGCTGGTGAAATAACGTGTTACTCGCCATGGTATTGGCTGGTGAAATAACGTGTTACTCGCCATGGTATTGGCTGGTGAAATAACGTGTTACTCGCCATGGTATTGGCTGGTGAAATAATGCGTTATTCGCCTCGGTATTGTCTGGTGAAATAACGTGTTACTCGTCATGGTATTGGCTGGTGAAATAACGTGTTACTCGTCATGGTATTGGCTGGTGAAATAACGGTTTTTCTATATATCGCTAAACAACGTGCAACAGAAAACATGATTTCTCTCAAAAGGCACACATTATTATTATTATTAGCTCAAGCAAAATGAACAAACATACACATATATGAGTCAACGTTTGAGATGTGGCCTGAGTTCACGTGCTCGTGGATTGGTGTACTTGAAAATTGTTGTTCACTTAAAGTGATTAAGACGTTTTTGAATATCTCCATTACGACGCCATTTTCGATAATGTTCCTACCATTCATTGAATGTCATATTGTTACTTTTCAATAAACATTATATCAACTAATTTAACATGCGAGAAAGATCAACAAAAGTTAATCGCAGAAAGTTTGTGTATTAATTAAAGACAAGTTTTCTTTGCTACACATGTAGATAAAATGTTTATTTTGTCCTTGATTCTCAACTAATTATACTTCCGCGTCGAAATATGTGTTTAATTGCAAAATTCCTGCACATGTAACCTTTTATAATTATTATTTTAATTTACATTATTTATTTGTTGATTATTACGTTATTTATATATTATTATTATTGTAACATATGTCATGTAGCCGTGTTTGAATCTACGATAAGATAGTACGTGAGAAATATAATTATAGTATTGCTGATGATAAATTAAGTTAACTGTTTATTTAAGTTTGTATTATTAAGATCTTCATAATATTATTAATGATCCATAGCAGTTGTTATTTTATTATGGTTCCATCAGGTGCGATTTTTAAAGTGCGACTTAAATCATATTTAATATCATTTAGATGAGAGGAAATATACTTTTACGCAGTTTCTAAATAACGTAGCACAGCTACGCAACGTTGCACTGGTGAAATACATTGCTATCATATTATGGTTCCGGGTCATTATCTGACCCGACTTACTTCTACAGATCGGAGTATGTCCAGACCATGCCTTGCTGCTGAGACACGTTGTTGATAGATCTCCTGCGATGAGTTCGTGACCTTCAGCACATTTGTAGACTATGGTCTGGTTGAAACTGTTCGCAGTAGGGTCCCCGATCACAACTTCTGTGAAATTCGGTGACGTTAACGCGGGGCACTTAATGGCTGTAATATAATATAATCACACATAGAAAATAGTTCAGGATAGTTACCGGAATAAAACACAAATGCATAAATGTAGTCCTTTTATTGTTTTAACCTTGCTAAATGCTATCAATTTCGTTTTACTTTACACTGTGTGGTTAAGCTCCAGAGCTGCACTCTTCAGTAAATGTAACTGGTGTCGAACTTTTTGAACGTAATATCCAGTTAAACATTGTTGAACAGAGTTTCCCGATTTTTTCTGTTTGCATAGAAACATATACTAATAAAGGTGCTTTGCTATTATTAACGTATTTGATATTAGAACGTGAACAATCTAAGTATGCTAAACATTTCGTAGTAAGTCAACATTATACTATCTGTGTTCAGTCAAAATACGTTTTTGCGTAATTAATCATAGTATAATATATTATACGTTTAAATGGTGAATTTAAGGAGCTATGTCACACATACATGTAGCAGTAGGTGCGCCAGTTTATTATTGCCACTGTGTCTGAAAATACAATTAACTTGTATTTACTTTGTGTGTACACTTATCTTGTACACTTTAATAAGTGTATGTGATTTTACAAACTATAAAATATTTAACCACTAAATGTTCACTCACTAAATCCTGTCTGTATCAATCAGAAAAAGCACATGATGTCAAACAACCGTATCACCTGTACACTGAAGAGAGTCTCCAGTCCATTTTCCATCCAGCTTGCATGACCGTTGCAAGTGACCACTGGTCAGTTCATAGCCGACGTTACACTCGTACTCCAGCACGCTGTTGGGCGTATAAGGCTTGGCGCCAGACACAAGGCGTGCGTTGACCGTGTCATTGATAGCAGGACATCGACGCACTGCGGGCACATGACTTCGGTAAGAGACATGTGCCCCATTGGAACCACTCAACACATTGCTAGTATATCATCCTGGAGAATTGCTCTAATTTAACCTATCCTCCTCCCCCCATAACACGTGTTAGACTTGTGTCAAAAATATATCCTTCTCAAGTTGAGTGGATTGAAATACACACCTTTTAACACGAATAAAATATGCATTGTATAGATTAATTCACCAACATATTTGATTCAGAGAATAATGGGACCTCTGCGTTTTTACTCTTAATCGTAAAGATGCGTCTTGAGGCATCGAAATATATACCCTTATATATAGCAACACGTTAGATTTGTGATTGAATACTACAAATGCTTTGCGTGCTTTCCCATACATAAAACGTGCCCATAAAACGTGGCATTTGTCTCAAGGATGGTATGTATATACCGGCAATGTGTTGAGCGCACCACAGGACGTGTGTGCAACATGGATACGACGTCTACCATAGAACCGTCACACCATAGATACAACGTCTACCATAGAACC
The DNA here is from genome assembly GCA_963662155.1 of Lamellibrachia columna. Classification (NCBI taxonomy): domain Eukaryota; kingdom Metazoa; phylum Annelida; class Polychaeta; order Sabellida; family Siboglinidae; genus Lamellibrachia; species Lamellibrachia columna. The sequence goes on from OY759268.1 coordinate 23,107,043, forward strand.
GTCACATCATAGATACAGACAACTACCCTATGCAGTTTGAAACACATTTATCGTAATGAAAATGCGAAATGTACAACGATTGTTATTGGTTAACTGAACATTTTAGGGATATTGCGACACTAAATCTATTATTAGTTATAATGAATGATGTGCCACGCCAAAACCAGGCGCTTTTCACAAGGTTCTGTTCTGCGCAAGTGCCTAACATGCATGGTGTACCTTCGAATTGTCGAAAATGGGTTAACGACGGAATCGATCTGCAAAATCATCCATCTTTCCATACATATATTTATATAAGATGAAAGACTGTTCAAACTAGTAATTTTTAACACTTTATTCAAATCGCAGATTAGTCTGAAAAAAAATTTTTTTTACGCGTTTTTGATCGACTGTCTTCGTGCGCTTATAAAGGGGAAACCTGGAAAGCTTATGACGTCACCAACACGTGTGATTAGGAATTTATGATGTTATAATCGGGTGGTTCAAATAATGTCCATACAACACGTATTACTGCCGTGATAATTCACTTATTAATAATTTCGAAAACACATTATTTGGCGATGAATTAAATAACGATTTTCACCGAGTGACGTATTGTTCTGTCAAATCCCTGTTATACAATTTCTGACGGTAAATATACACCAGTAAAGACTAAAATACGAAGCATGACATTCTTATTTAAAATAAATTAATACTGGAATTATGCGAAACCCCCAATTAGTATCAGTTAACCAATTAAAATCGTTGCACATTATCTTTAAAGGTGCTTAATTAATTCGATTTTTTTGCTAGTCTCATTTCGAATAAATTTTGCGAAAAACCAAACCTACCTGGTATCCACTGCAACATGCTAGCTCGTTTGTGCAACTTTAGTGTGTGTAGTTTTTGTGAAATCATTAGACAAACGATTACATTAGTTAATGCTTGTTCGAGCATTAACTGAAGTGAAAATAGAAATGCTGAAAAAATGATTTTCTTCCTTGATGAAATTTCGTCACTTTGTCGAGTGATCGGCGAGAGAATGGAAGTCACGTCACGCCCACACAGTGTTTACCATTTTGGATATCCACTAGTTTCATCCTTAACAGATCTAGCGACTAAAGTAAATTCTTTTCATGATTTCAACAAAAACAGGCATTTATTTTATAAAACAGACTGCGCACATTACATAGACTAGTCACACACTACCCATATGGATTTAAGTGAACCGGATTCGTGATGGGCTGAACTATTTGAGGAAGCAGTTTTAATATTCTGCTGAATGAATGGTGGACTAGAGGAATGTGTTAGCGTGTTAGTTAGGTAGCGCGTCACAGGTAATGGCTGTAAAATCGTCAACATGAGATTCAAAGAATGCGTCTAGATCTTTATGAAAACTTAAAAGACGCATGGTATAAATACATTGCGTCGCCTAAAAATGTCATATATATGATATATAATTACAGTGACATTACTAGTGTTTCCCTGTCCTGTTAAGTTATAGGTCTTCTTAGATATGTACGTTACATCGCATGCACACTTTAGGCATGTCTTCATTGAAATAACGTCTTCAAACTGATAAGTAGCATATTTACTAATGAAGGCCATTATATCCGTATTTAAGAATGCATATAACGGCGTGAAACTTATGGAGAACATGTGAAAAATTCAGCTGACGTCACTTCAGATAAGTTACGAAACTAACGATATGTAGAGTGAAACATTAATGGCTGAAACTCTCTATTATGTTTGGCATAGCTCACGTTTGCAGGAGACCGGGTTAGTCCAGTTGCCGTTTTCCGTACACGTGTGTACACCGTCAGTGTTCGTCAGTTTGTAACCGAGCGTACACGACACCTCACACGTGTCATTGTACACTTTCCTGCCAGATGTACACGTTGTATCATTGTATAACTCTCCTTCGATCGTTTTGAAGGCTGGACACGTGATCACTGAAAAATATGTGGCATATATAAGGAATGTCCTTTAATTTACGATACAGTGTAATGTCTACGTTACCTCACATCTACATTATATTAAATTATCAGGTTGCAATACGGTGACGACATTCAACCAGAATGTTTTAAGCGCTTATCTACAGTATATCGCAAACATGAACTATGTACGATTTAATATTCCGTACGTTTACACTTGACTGAGTTACTCCAGGTGCCGTTTTCTGTACACGTGCGTACACCGTCACTGTTGGTCAGATTGTAGCCAATACCACACGTCAGTGTACACGTGTCATTATATAAGATGAATGACTGTTCAAACTAGTAATTTTTAACATTTTATTCAAGCCCCAGATTAGTCAGAATTTTTTTTTTTACGCGTTTTGGATCGACTGTCTTCGTGCGCTTATAAAGGGGAAACCCCACATGTTGTACATGGCTGGAAAGCTTATGACGTCAACAACACGTGTGATTGGGAATTTATGATGTTATAATCGGGTGGTTCAAGTAATGTCCATACAACACGTATTACTGCCGTGATCATTCACTTATTAATAATTTCGAAAACACATTATTTGGCGATGAATTAAATAACGATTTTCACCGAGTGACGTATTGTTCTGTCAAATCCCTGTTATACAATTTCTGACGGTAAATATACCCCAGTAAAGACTAAAATACGAAGCATGACATTGTCAATTAAAATAAATTAATATTGGAATTATGCGAAACCCCCAATTATTATCAGTTAACCAATTAAAATCGTTGCACATTATCTTTAAAGGGGCTTAATTAATTCGATTTTTTTGCTAGTCTCATTTCGAATAAATTTTGCGAAAAACCAAACCTACCTGGTATCCACTGCAACATGCTAGCTCGTTTGTGCAACTTTAGTGTGTGTAGTTTTTGTGAAATCATCAGACAAACGATTACATTAGTTAATGCTTGTTCGAGGATTAACTGAAGTGAAAAGCGAAATGCTGAAAAATCATGATTTTCTTCCTTGATGAAATTTCGTCACTTTGTCGAGTGATCGGCGAGAGAATGGAAGTCACGTCACGCCCACACAGTGTTTACCATTTTGGATATCCACTAGTTTCATCCTTAACAGATCTAGCGACTAAAGTAAATTCTTTTCATGATTTGAAAAAAAATAGGCATTTATTTTATAAAACAGACTGCGCACATTACATAGACTAGTCACACACTACCCATATGGATTTAAGTGAACCGGATTCGTGATGGGCTGAACTATTTGAGGAAGCAGTTTTAATATTCTGCTGAATGAATGGTGGACTAGAGGAATGTGTTAACGCGTTAGTTAGGTAGCGCGTCACAGGTAATGGCTGTAAAATCGTCAACATGAGATTCAAAGAATGCGTCTAGATCTTTATGAAAACTTAAAAGACGCATGGTATCAATACATTGCGTCGCCTGAAAATGTCATATATATGATATATAATTACAGTGACATTACTAGTGTTTCCCTGTCCTGTTAAGTCGTAAGTCTTCTTAGATATGTACGTTACATCGCATGCACACTTTAGGCATGTCTTCATTGAAATAACGTCTTCAAACTGATCAGTAGCATATTTACTAATGAAGGCCATTATATCCGTATTTAAGAATGCATATAACGGCGTGAAACTTATGGAGAACATGTGAAAAATTCAGCTGACGTCACTTCCGATAAGTTACGAAACTAACGATATGTAGAATGAAACATTAATGGCTGAAACTCTCTATTATGTTTGGCATAGCTCACGTTTGCAGGAGACCGGGTTAGTCCAGTTGCCGTTTTCCGTACACGTGTGTACACCGTCAGTGCTCGTCAGTTTGTAACCGAGCGTACACGACACCTCACACGTGTCATTGTACACTTTCCTGCCAGATGTACACGTTGTATCATTGTATAACTCTCCTTCGAGCGTTTTGAAGGCTGGACACGTGATCACTGAAATATATGTGGCATATATAAGGAATGTTCGTTTAATTTATGATACAGTGTAATGTCTACGTTACCTCACATCTACATTATATTAAATTATCAGGTTGCAATACGGTGACGACATTCAACCAGAATGTTTTAAGCGCTTATCTACAGTATATCGCAAACATGAACTATGTACGATTTAATATTCCGTACGTTCACACTTGACTGAGTTACTCCAGGTGCCGTTTTCTGTACACGTGCGTACACCGTCACTGTTGGTCAGATTGTAGCCAATACCACACGTCAGTGTACACGTGTCATTGTACACCATCCTTGTGGACGTGCAGTTGTTCTCACTGTATATGTCGTGGTCAGAAGTGGGTATTGGTGGACAAGTGACCACTGCAATCAAGCAACAATGCATGGTTAGTGCAGCACACAAGGATGTCTATGTACTGTGATCGAACATTTGCCGAAACAGAAGCACACAACAATGGAACAGTGAACCAACTAGCCTCAATGCAATTCATCACTTTATTGCTTTCAAGATTATATCGTAAGATATTGTATATAAACATGAATACCAACAATTATTTCGAATGTTGATTGATCATTTTACATTTTCTATATGTTGTACAGCAAACAGTGTATACAGTATCTTCCATTTATTGTATTATTTATAAATATATCATTTTATAATGTTTCTACGTTTCGCTATCACAATTACCAAATAGCACGCTGTAAAGTGAATCTGGCGGTATATGAATAGTGCATTTTGTTATAAAAGGACTAAGGACATATTGTTTATATAAGATCCATGTAAGAGCTGTAGCCACACGTACATTGGGGAAACAAGGAGAACATTTGGAACAAGACTCGAAGACCACAATAATGAGGTTGAGACCATCACCACCAGACAGAGTTATCGGCGGTAGAGCATAAATCTGATTGTTAGGAGGCAAATGTGATTGACAGAGAAAGAAAAAGTAAAGTTAGATGGATTAAAAAGGTCACATGGACGGGGAAGAGAACTCCAATTAATAATCGAGACGAGGGGGTACCGACTCAATCCCGTATGGGAAGGCCTGCTTGCCATGGAAACTGGTGAGCAGAAAAAGTAGTCCCAGGATTCAGTTCCTGACGATAGCTATCAAAGTAAGCCGAAACGTTGAGTAAGTAAATCTCAATAGTTGTGAGAAGAGAATTTCGTTGCTTCATTGTTATCTACCAATATGTTGACATCTCACATTTCACAAGGCGTGAGAGCAAATGGTAATGTGTCGTTTTGACAAGACACATAAAACAGAATATCAATCCATTATTATATCTTGCAGCGACGCGCATTTGGATACAATGGTAATTGCAATAAAATTATAATAATGTTATGTTTTATGACAACGAATATGCTATTTTAATATAGAAAGCTACTTGCTAATGTTAGTAGTTGTAATTTTTGGTCATCTTGTATATAGCTTGTCGTATGCGAAACACATACAGAATAATACAATGTCATTATATACAGTTATTTCTTGTTGCTTGATTAATTGGGACGGCCTTTCATACAAACTGGCGGGCAGAAGAAGAAATAGTCGTCCAGAATTAAGTTTTTGATAAAGGCTAACGAAGGTAGCCGAAACGTTGAGTAAGAAAATCTCACAAGTTGTATTAGAGGAAAATTGTTACTTCATTATTACGTACATGTTATATTTGTACAACTTACGTTCGCAGGAGACTGGGTTCGTCCAGGTGCCGTTTTCAGTACACGTGTGTACACCGTCAGTGCTCGTCAGGTTGTAGCCGAGCGTACACGCCACTTCACACGTGTCGTTGTACACTTTCTTGCCAGACATACACGTAGTATCATTATATAACTCTCCGTCGAATGTTTTGAGGGATGGGCACGTGATCACTGAAAAATATGTGGCATATACAAGGAATGTCCTTTGATTTATGATACAGTGTAATGTCTACGTTCCTTCACATCTACATTATATTAAATTACCAGGTTGCAATACGGTGACGACATCCAACAAGCATGTTTTCAACGCTTATCTACAGTATATCGCAAACATTAACTATGTACGATTTAATATTCCGTACGTTCACACTTGACTGAGTTACTCCAGGTGCCGTTTTCTGTACACGTGCGTACACTATCACTGTTGGTCAGATTGTAGCCAATACCACACGTCAGTGTACACGTGTCATTGTACACCATCCTTGTGGACGTGCAGTTGTTCTCACTGTATATATCGTGGTCAGAAGTGGGTATTGGTGGACAAGTGACCACTGCAATCAAGCAACAATACATGGTTAGTGCAGCACACAAAGATGTCTATGTACTGTGATCGAACATTTGCCGAAACAGAAGCACACAACAATGGAAAAGTGAACCAGCTAGTCTCAATGCAATTCATCACTTTATTGCTTTCAAGATATATCGTAAGATATTATACACAGACATGAAGACCAACAATTATTTCGAATGTTGATTGATCATTTTACATTTTTCTATATGTTGTACAGCAAACAGTGTATACAGTATCTTCTATTCATTGTATTATTTATAAATATATCATTTTATAATGTTTCTACGTTTCGCTATCACAATTACCAAATAGCACGCTGTAAAGTGAATCTGGCGGTATATGAATAGTGCATTTTGTTATAAAAGGACTAAGGACATATTGTTTATATAAGATCCATGTAAGAGCTGTAGCCACACGTACATTGGGGAAACAAGGAGAACATTTGGAACAAGACTCGAAGACCACAATAATGAGGTTGAGACCATCACCACCAGACAGAGTTATCGGCGGTAGAGCATAAATCTGATTGTTAGGAGGCAAATGTGATTGACAGAGAAAGAAAAAGTAAAGTTAGATGGATTAAAAAGGTCACATGGACGGGGAAGAGAACTCCAATTAATAATCGAGACGAGGGGGTACCGACTCAATCCCGTATGGGAAGGCCTGCTCGCCATGGAAACTGGTGAGCAGAAAAAGTAGTCCCAGGATTCAGTTCCTGACGATAGCTATCAAAGTAAGCCGAAACGTTGAGTAAGTAAATCTCAATAGTTGTGAGAAGAGAATTTCGTTGCTTCATTGTTATCTACCAATATGTTGACATCTCACATTTCATAAGGCGTGAGAGCAAATGGTAATGTGTCGTTTTGACAAGACACATAAAACAGAATATCAATCCATTATTATATCTTGCAGCGACGCGCATTTGGATACAATGGTAATTGCAATAAAATTATAATAATGTTATGTTTTATGACAACGAATATGCTATTTTAATATAGAAAGCTACTTGCTAATGTTAGTAGTTGTAATTTTTGGTCATCTTGTATATAGCTTGTCGTATGCGAAACACATACAGAATAATACAATGTCATTATATACAGTTATTTCTTGTTGCTTGATTAATTGGGACGGCCTTTCATACAAACTGGCGGGCAGAAGAAGAAATAGTCGTCCAGAATTAAGTTTTTGATAAAGGCTAACGAAGGTAGCCGAAACGTTGAGTAAGAAAATCTCACAAGTTGTATTAGAGGAAAATTGTTACTTCATTATTACGTACATGTTATATTTGTACAACTTACGTTCGCAGGAGACTGGGTTCGTCCAGGTGCCGTTTTCAGTACACGTGTGTACACCGTCAGTGCTCGTCAGGTTGTAGCCGAGCGTACACGCCACTTCACACGTGTCGTTGTACACTTTCTTGCCAGACATACACGTAGTATCATTATATAACTCTCCGTCGAATGTTTTGAGGGATGGGCACGTGATCACTGAAAAATATGTGGCATATACAAGGAATGTCCTTTGATTTATGATACAGTGTAATGTCTACGTTCCTTCACATCGACATTATATTAAATTACCAGGTTGCAATACGGTGACGACATCCAACAAGCATGTTTTCAACGCTTATCTACAGTATATCGCAAACATTAACTATGTACGATTTAATATTCCGTACGTTCACACTTGACTGAGTTACTCCAGGTGCCGTTTTCTGTACACGTGCGTACACTATCACTGTTGGTCAGATTGTAGCCAATACCACACGTCACTGTACACGTGTCATTGTACACCATCATTGTGGACGTGCAGTTGTTCTCACTGTATATATCGTGGTCAGAAGTGGGTATTGGTGGACAAGTGACCACTGCAATCAAGCAACAATACATGGTTAGTGCAGCACACAAGGATGTCTATGTACTGTGATCGAACATTTGCCGAAACAGAAGCACACAACAATGGAACAGTGAACCAACTAGCCTCAATGCAATTCATCACTTTATTGCTTTCAAGATATATCGTAAGATATTGTATATAAACATGAAGACCAACAATTATTTCGAATGTTGATTGATCATTTTACATTTTTCTATATGTTGTACAGCAAACAGTGTAAACAGTATCTTCCATTTATTGTATTATTTATAAATATATCATTTTATAATGTTTCTACGTTTCGCTATCACAATTACCAAATAGCACGCTGTAAAGTGAATCTGGCGGTATATGAATAGTGCATTTTGTTATAAAAGGACTAAGGACATATTGTTTATATACGATCCATGTAAGAGCTGTAGCCTCACGTACATTGGGGAAACAAGGAGAACATTTGGAACAAGACTCGAAGACCACAATAATGAGGTTGAGACCATCACCCCCAGTTAGAATTATCGGCGGTAGAGCATAAATCTGATTGTTAGGAGGCAAATGTGATTGACAGAGAAAGAAAAAGTAAAGTTAGATGGATTAAAGAGGTCACATGGACGGGGAAGAGAACTCCAATTAATAATCGAGACGAGGGGGTACCGACTCAATCCCGTATGGGAAGGCCTGCTCGCCATGGAAACTGGTGAGCAGAAGACGTAGTCCCAGGATTCAGTTCCTGACGATAGCTATCAAAGTAAGCCGAAACGTTGAGTAAGTAAATCTCAATAGTTGTGAGAAGAGAATTTCGTTGCTTCACTGTTATCTACCAATATGTTGACATCTCACATATCATAAGGCGTGAGAGCAAATGGTAATGTGTCGTTTTGACAAGACACATAAAACAGAATATCAATCCATTATTATATTTTGCAGCGACGCGCATTTGGATACAATGGTAATTGCTATAAAATTATAATAATGTTATGTTTTATGACAACGAATATGCTATTTTAATATAGAAAGCTACTTGCTAATGTTAGTAGTTGTAATTTTTGGTCATCTTGTATATAGCTTGTCGTATGCGAAACACATACAGAATAATACAATGTCATTATATACAGTCAGTTATTTCTTGTTGCTTGATTAATTGGGACGGCCTGTCATACAAACTGGCGGGCAGAAGAACAAATAGTCGTCCAGAATTAAGTTTTTGATAAAGGCTAACGAAGGTAGCCGAAACGTTGAGTAAGAAAATCTCAGAAGTTGTATTAGAGGAAAATTGTTACTTCATTATTATGTACATGTTATATTTGTACAACTTACGTTCGCAGGAGACTGGGTTCGTCCAGGTGCCGTTTTCAGTACACGTGTGTACACCGTCAGTGCTCGTCAGGTTGTAGCCGAGCGTACACGCCACTTCACACGTGTCGTTGTACACTTTCTTGCCAGATGTACATGTAGTATCATTATATAACTCTCCGTCGAATGTTTTGAGGGATGGGCACGTGATCACTGAAAAATATGTGGCATATACAAGGAATGTCCTTTGATTTATGATACAGTGTAATGTCTACGTTCCTTCACATCTACATTATATTAAATTACCAGGTTGCAATACGGTGACGACATCCAACAAACATGTTTTCAACGCTTATCTACAGTATATCGCAAACATTAACTATGTACGATTTAATATTCCGTACGTTCACACTTGACTGAGTTACTCCAGGTGCCGTTTTCTGTACACGTGCGTACACCGTCACTGTTGGTCAGATTGTAGCCAATGCCACATGTCAGTGTACACGTGTCATTGTACACCATCCTTGTGGACGTGCAGTTGTTCTCACTGTATATATCGTGGTCAGAAGTGGGTATTGGTGGACAAGTGACCACTGCAATCAAGCAGCAATACATGGTTAGTGCAGCACACAAGGATGTGTATTTACTGTGATCGAACATTTGCCGAAACAGAAGCACACAACAATGGAACAGTGAACCAGCTAGTCTCAAGGCCGTTTATAATTTTACTGCTTTCAAGATACATCGTAAGCTATTATATTCAAACAGGAAGACCAACAATTATTTCGAATGTAGATAGGGCTTTTACATTGTTCACTTAGCTGAATCAATCTGGCTTTGGATAACTTTGGATACCCGTTAATGAATAATCATCGCGCAATAATTACAGCGTGGCTGAATGCTTCACAGAGAAGTCGCGTTGGTTATGTGCTTTTGGTGATCCTATGTAGAACTATATAAGAACTTACTCTTACCTGTTTACATATTGCTGTGCATATATTATATGGACTTTTGGTGATCCTATGTAGAACTATATAAGAACTTACTCTTACCTGTTTACATATTGCTGTGCATATAGTATATGGACTTTTGGTGATCATATGTAGAACTATATAAGAACTTACCCTTACCTGTTTACATATTACTGTGTGTATAGTATGTGGACTTATGCTAAGGATCACGCATCAGTTATTTTGCCATGGGCCATCCATATCTTACACGTTCGACGCAACAATGTAATGTCATATTGTGATATATCTACGGCACAGATACGAGTTCAATTACATCCCGTCATTCCATTACACACGTGTAGACACGTATCTATATGTAGAAGGGTATGTAAAACTGCGGTATTTTGTTTGCTTGACAGACTTTGCATGATTGTACATTCATCATCTGGAAATGCCGCTTTTGCTATGACGTACGTTCACATTTGACTGGGTTACTCCATGTGCCACTTTCTGTACACCAGCGTACACCGTCACTGCTGGTCAAATTGTAGCCAAGAGCACACGTCAATTCACACGTGTCGTTGTAATACTTTGTAGCATTTATGCAGGTGTTGTCACTGCATATCTCGTTTTCGGCCAAAGTGATTGGTGGACATGTGACTACTGCAATAAAAACAGTACATAAAATATAGTGGCTTCCATTGACTAATTTGATAACACTTTATGTAAACGTTGGTCATAGCTTCTCTACGACAAGCACACACGTACGACTTTTTTATACAATGACTAATTCGATTGACTAATTAGACAACACTTTATGTAAACGTTGGTCACAGCTTCTCTACGACAAGCACACACGTACGACTTTTTTTTATAGAATTTAAGCGATACAACGCGAAACGAAAATTTGCGTTAACATTTAGCAAGCCTGGAAACGTATTCATTTCCAATGTTACATGCTACATGCAAGGCTTAGCATCGTCTTCATGCACCCGAATAGTCAATTTGTGTACATTCACATCCAAGTATTGTTGTGATCATCAAATGCGATACCGCCTGAAATCCTTTTAATTTCAAATAACTCAGTTTTCTATTTTAATTATATATATATATATATATATATATATATATATATATATATATATATATATATATATATATATATATATATATATATATATATATATATTACATAGAAATCACTTAACGTTTAGTGTACCAAAGAACATCATAAATTTGCGAGAGTCGCCTACCACTGCACCAGACAATTCAACAACGCCAGTGAATGAGGCGCAGGCTCTACTAGAACAACAGGGCTTCACGCCATCGACACACCGCGGCAAATCCTTTTTGACTTTATGCAACGACAACGAAGTTTGTGCGCATGATCATTCCCTCCAGCAAAGGGAAGCTATTCAGAGCTAAGCCCAAGGGCTTCACTAGAGGGGCAAAGCAGTTACCGCTGAAGGAAACCAGCAACATTGGCAGTGCTCGGAGTTGCCGGAGAGGTTGGCACCTTCCTGCACCGGGAGGATAATATGAACATGATCCCGATAAAGAAGGAAAGACTCGTTACGGCCTGACTGATACCATAGACAATCGCTACGAAAAGTACATGCTGGAAAATCCAGCAAGTTTCACCAGTAAGCCGCAGTTCTGCAAGAATCGTCCAAAGCAAGTTAAACTGATCCAGTGGACTCGACGGAGCAATGCCTCTGTCAAAGGCACCCGAAAGGCTCTGTGCCTGGTGATCAATACAGTACCCAAATTGTGTGAAGCTGTGCTGAATATGAGCGATGAAGAAGTAGACTGTGTCGTTTAGGAATTACCAGATGTTAACATCATCTTTCGAGAATGGAGGAGAAGTGACGTGCAGTACAATTGAAAAAAATACCAAGAAAGTGAAACTCATCGAGATGACCTCTTCGAACGATGTGTTCTTCCAGGAATTCACTGGCGGCCTAACGAACCTTCTTGAACACTCAAGGCGTGTTCAAATACAGTATGCAGAGATACATAGGCCCCGAACGGTCATGAAGTCCCTACAAGAATGTACAATTCAATTGGATTATGTCGCGAACTGTGCATGTTGTTATACCAGTGAAGTGAACTCCGTCTATTACGACACACAACATGTTAGCATTGATCCCATGATTATACATTACAGGGATGGGGACATAGCCCTTCAACACCAGAGCATAGGTGGCATCACAGAGGATACGGGACACACAATGGTGACAGTCATTCAACCGCAGCCATCCTTCCAGAACTCACTTACGTCCATTATGTGACGGATTCGCCTTCCAGCTAATATAGAAACAAGACCGCTGTTGCCATGCTTACCAATCATGAGAGCATTTTTGGAATAACAGCATCATGGCAATGGCTGGCAGCGGGTCACGACAAAGGCCATCAGAAAGAGTGCAGAAACGGCCTGAAGAAAGATACCATATTGTCGGGCACACACACCTTCTACAACCATTTCGTTACAGCCGAGACCAAGATGATGTTTGTCAGTGTATCCTCCATCGCATTGAAGGCCAGTCGTGACACCATAAATTCATTGCACACCACCCCGTCACCGGCCTCTTGACCGTTCACGCTAAGGTCCCAAGTGGAGGCCATCTCTACATGATAGAAACATCTTGCTTCTCTGAATGTTGCTATTCCAACATTATGTTCCAGCAAACAGCAAACAAGGCTGGACAGCAACAAACATCAAACTGTGCAAAGTTCGTGCAACCACTGATGACACGACCACCACTGATTATACGACCACCACAGATGACACAGCCATCGCCGATGACACGACCTCTACTGATGACGCAACCACCACTGATGTCTCTACAGGTGATGTCTCCAAAGAGTCTGCCACTGTCCAGTCGTGACATCTGGGTAATGTGTTTGCAATGGTCACGGCTGGCGAGATCACCAACGACGAAGACACGATGATGCATCTTGGAGAAAGTGACTTCATTGCTGCCATGTGTGATCACAAGTGGTATGTCAGTAATGTAATTGAAGCACCTACACATGAGAGAGAAGTGCCAGTCTCCTTCATGGCACAAGCGAGGCAAGTTCAAATGGTTCTTTGTGCTTTTACTTGTTAGACGTTTTTGCACCCAGTGCTAGCCATGAGCTACGCTCTCCTTAGTTAAGAGCTGTTTATAGCTAAATTATAACATGTGATATTTCAGAATATGTCATGTTTCGAGAACCGTGTATTTATGCATTATGTCAGGTTTAAACCGTCTCCTTTGTAAAATATGATACCGTGAGCGTGCGTGATAACAGGCGAAACGCATATGTCTTTTTGTAATTGTAATGCTAAGATTTATTTCAAAACTACTACTTTTGTGGCGTTGTTGCTAGTACACGCGTGACTTACTGTACACGAGAAATAATTGCTTATAAAAGCTACTTTTGATACGCAAATAGGACTATTAAGAAAGTATTGTGTTAATTTCTTATTAATGGTTATGACAGAAAACAAAACAAAAAAAATTTATTTCCAAAATATGTTATTGTATATGTTTTTGTACGTGGTTTCTGTTAAAACAGATATACAATGTTCCCCCCAAAATTATCGAAAATTAGGAGATTCGATAGGCGCGCCAATACAAAATACAGTTGATACAGGCGAAACATATTTTCTGAGGTCTCGTTTTGCTTACAAAAAGGATTCCCACACAAACAAATGAAATACTATTGCAAAATCTTCTTCTTCTATTTAATAAAAAGTAACGACACTGTTTATATGCACCATATAAGTACAAGTTCTGACAGTTGACATGATATGATATATTGTGTGCAAGAACTGCAAACAGTAAAGATCGATATCAATTAAAAACAATTAAAACCTGCGTTGACAAATTGTGCAGTGACTTTCCACTTGAGCGCTAAAATTTACTCTGCATAAGAGAACCATCAAAACATTGACATGTATCAGAAAATAATGATACAAAATCAGATAATTTAGTTTTCAGTACACATTGAATGTTCTATGATTCATAGAAAATGTATGTGTGAATGTCTGCATGCGTGTGTGTGTGCGTGCGTGCGTGCGTGTGTGTGTTTGTGTGTTTGTGAGTGAGTGCGTGTGTAGCTACAGAGAAAGCACATTTGCCAAAGTTACTCATAGTTTTAGGAACAATAAGTTGTTGTGAAATAGATTATCTGAACTCTCCAGGGATATTTAAAAGATGCAAGAGTCTAGCCAAGTAAGGTGATTGTTGTGTTGATAGAGCACGATATGTAAGAGTGAACAAATTAAATTTTATTCGTTAAGCAACACGAAGTCAATGTAGCTGTAGCGGTAGTGACAGTGAAAAACGAGGCGCCCTTTTATACACGTGTAAGACAATTTTATACGCGTTGAAGTTCAGCCAAATCTCTGTCAGCAATGTTGTTTAGTAGTGAATTGCTATAGTCAATGCAGTTACTAATTTGTGCTGCTCATATTGTTTTCACACTATATAAAGATATGTGACGACGAATTCGACGGAGATCACGCATGGTAGAAACGAAACAGGATTTGCGTACTTGAGAAATTTGCTGTAAATAATAATAATAATAATAATAATAAGGCATGTATTATCTGAGTTAAACTTCAGCGTAGTTCATTCCATCCAAACAAAATGTCAGCGAGACAAGTACTTGAAAATGAAAAAAATATCTTTATGCATGTGATTGTGAAAGTGATATATAAACCCGGGTGTCTTCAACATATATGTGATGATTGAGATTGTGATTAGTAATAACTTGGCTGTTATTTTATATATGACGGTGATGAACCGTGGATTTGGCCGCAGGAGGACATGCATTGAAATTCCAGAAATATAGTGTACACCGTTGTTTGCCGCGAAGGGAACGTTTGTAAATACTTAGTTTACAACAAAATACTGCATTTCAAATTTCAGATTTCCAATTGCAATTACCAATGCCTGGAAACAAATAGCACGGTGATTATATAACATGTTAAAGAGAACGAATTCAGGAACATAAATAGTTTTACTTGCCGGGATTTTGTCTTGAGTGGCACTCCTTACGCAAGACTGCGATGCTATACCAACCGTAGCCGTTGAGAGAGACAGTACTAATAGGTGTCCCATCATCTCTGATGGCATCAACTCTAAGACACAATACAATGCGATACGTATTTTTGTATGCACAGTACATGTCATTACAAAGGTTCCATACATATGAACATATTAGCGTTGAGATGAGGTACATTTGAAATATAGACAATATTTCTTTAAGATTGTAGTTATAAAGTATCTATGCATGTATGAATGTATGTATGTATGTATGTATAATTGTATGTACGTATGTATGTGCGTATGTATGTATGTATGTATGTAAGTATGTATGTATGTATGTATGTATGTATGTATGTATGTATGTATATATATATATATATATATATATATATATATATATATATATAAATATGTATGTATGTGTGTGTGTGCGTACATAAGGCACTAAATTAATCGTTCTATATATGCTGATATACAACCACCGAGTACATCTTAGTGGCGCATTTAATACAGCAGAAATAAGGAATGATTCCGTCCCGACCAATATATTTGACTCTACTGATTCTGTTATCCGCAGTAATGTTAAGCGGAGTCCACAATGTAATTGAAACACTACATATTTGTAACATGAAAACCAAGTATATATTTAATAAATTAATAAACTCGCTTTAAGTTATTCTACACAATTTGTTTGGCAACATTTTGAAAAAATTAACAGTAATGCGACAGTAAGCTGCTTAAATGATTAAATATTTATGTAGCTGACTTGATGTAGAATGTATTTAGAAATACATTTACCTGTTTTTATTACTTAGTGCATAGTAATATATGTTTCCTTCTTTGTCAACGTCTGTAATTTTCCCACTAACACTAAAACTTCTACTGATTCCGCCGTCATATGTTGAACAATGTATCTCACCAACATCTGCAATTTGTAGAAATAGCTGTCATTGACTCGCCTGCTTCAATGAATACGTTTACATGTGCACACATAAACATACTGCTACATCGAATTACAATAACATAAATCTATTATCTATACGAATATATAAGTATGCAAGCACTGACTCTAACACATGTACACATCTTTTTAAGCAATCACTTTCGTGTTAAACGCATTCCTGCTAATTATTTCGGGTATTATCTCGTACGCAAGACATATCATTAAATATAATGTTATGTCATTGAAACTCATGTCACATTCATACAACATAGCTTGACAAGACATTATCAATTACATGGCATATGACACAGTATGTTATGTATATATTATGTTTATATTTATATATATATATATATATATATATATATATATATATATATATATATGTGTGTGTGTGTACATACGGCACTAAATTAATCGTTCTATATATGCTGATATACAACCACCGAGTACATCTTAGTGGCGCATTTAATACAGCAGAAATAAGGAATGATTCCGTCCCGACCAATATATTTGACTCTACTGATATATATATATATATATATATATATATATATATATATATATATATATATATATATATATATATATATATATATATATATATATATAATGATAAACTCACATTTATATATCCAGCATACAATCATTTCTTCGGTGTCAGCGATGATTCCCCATGGGTTTCTAATACTTGATATCACGGTTGTTGTATTTCCGCTACCATCCAATTGGACCTTGTTGATGCTACCCGGATACACGGAAGCGAAAAATAGTAGTCTGTAAAGCAAATGTGTATACGCAGTTTCACATGTCGGATCATTAATTTTATAATAATATATGTAGAGGATTGTATAAGAAAACATGTACTGTTTCTAATATACATTATGACAGTACAAAAACACAATTAAGATAATGATATAATTCATGAACGATGCTCATAAATTTTCCAGTACCTGTTTTTAAGATCCAAAGCAAGACTCAGTGGGTTTAAAACATTCACCAGTGTAACTGTCCCAGTGTCGTTCAGATTGACCACTTCGATTTTGTTGTTCCAGTATTCTGCGAAGTACAACTTGCCTCCCTCCGGGTCGACCGCAATTCCATATACCCCACGTACACCTACAAAAACGAGTTATGAGCCACTGCAGAAGTTAACTAGTTAACTGCCAATTATCTCGCAGGAATATACAGTTGAATGAAACTGTTAAACTATAAACAATTTGCTCAAAATGATTTGTTTCGTCCCATTTCATAGGAACATACACAACAGATGGAATGGTTGCTTGCCTGAGATGATCTTCTCAGTAACATTGCCAGAGAGTGTCTTTCGGTTGATGGTGCCTTTGTTCTTGTCACTCCAGTAGACATACCCATGGATGTCATCAACAGCAACATCTGTGATATCACCTGCAATCACACATTATGATCAGCAGGTGTGCTAAGACAAAGCATATGTGCAACTGCTCTGTCACATTTGTTAGACTCCCAAGATTACGAATTACGTGTTATAACAATAATTATGTGTCATAACAATATCAGTCACAACGACCGGACATATACGTAGCTCTATTAATGGTTGATATACATGTTGGTTAATCACGGTAGGTGCATGCATTAGATGTTGCATAGTGCCAATTTGGCGTCTAGATCTATGTGTGTATCCTATTTGGTTGATTAATTTCTTCGTAGCTGCAAATGAAAGTGTCTGCCATCACAACGACCTGGCTGGTTCAGAAAACTCTGACTTTTCGGGTGTTTAACAAGATTTGACAAGATTGTCATCCCAAACAACAAGTTCCTGATGGCAAAGTGGACAAGGAAGCCATTGGCTTATCGAGAGTCCAACAATTTTCTCATCTATATGTAGCCCGCCCTTATCAAATATCTGTCAATGATATTTTAAAACACATTCACACCACTAGCATTAACACACTCATTTGGCAGTTTGTTCCATTCATTTATCACCCTCTGTGAGAAAGAGTATTTTCTCATGTCCAATCTACACTGCTCCTTAAGTAATGCTGGTTTGTGTCCTCTGGTTCTACTGCCTTCTTTAAGTTTGAAGAACATATTCCTATCAACATCCTCATAACCGTTCACTATTTTAAACACTTCTATCTGGTCTCCTCTTAGTCTCCTGGTCTGTAGTGTTGTCAAGCCACGTTGTAATAAGCGGCTTTCGTAACTAAGGTCTCTCAATTCTGGAATAATTGTAGTTGCTCTTCGTTGTATTCTTTCTAGCTTGTCTATGTCCTTTTCACGATACAGCCTCCATGCTTGAATACAATATTCCAAATGTAGTCTAACTATTGCTTTGTACAGGGGTACAATTAGCTGTTTCTCCTTATACGTGATAGTTCTCCTAATTAGCTCGAGAATTTGATTTCCTTTCGAAGCAGCAATCCGACATTTCTCTGAAACTTTCATGTCAACACTAAATGTTAGTCCTAAGTCATTTTCTTGTGTGGTTCTACCTAGTACAGCATCCCCCATTTTATATTCTTCGTCCATGTTTCCATGTCCTATGTGTGTGCTTTTACACTTCCCAAAATTGAATAACATTTGCCATTTTTCTGACCATTTAACTAATTTATCTAGATCATCCTGTATACTTCGTTTATCTGTAACATTAGTAACCTTTCTGAATACTTTTGTAACATCTGTGTTGGTAAGACATAGGTCGGGAATGCAAGATACATCCATGCCAAACCATTATCATCCCGAAACAAGACTGGAGCCGAAATAAAAATGGATTGCCAAGTTAATTTACTGATATCAAGGTCGACATAAAGTATAAAGTAGTATTTATTTAATATTTTAAAAGGGCATCAGGCTATAATCCCTCTGGACAATGTCGCCCGCCAATATCCCCAGGACGAAATCCCCAGTAGGACAATATCCCCCTGGCCAATATCAACATAAGCAAAATCCCCAACTCAAAATGTATATAATAGTTATTTATATATAATTATCCATTTAATTTTTACTGCGTAATGTGTTTCAGTGTACTCAGCTTTATATAAAATACATTTTCTTTCTGTAACTATGTCAATATATAATTATCTACAAATAGTTATTGCATAATTTGGTTTAATATACTGAGCGTTATTGATTTTCTTCTGGGTATTTACATAAACCTAACAGGAAACCATGTTTTTAACAAGAATGGATGCTATGATATGATACGTAACGTCAAACGTCCTTCTTCTTCTTTGATTTCCTGAATTGACCCGTAACCAAGTGTGTCACACTTTACAAAGAGTAGACAGTACAATAAATGAGAATACTTTTTATTGTTGACTTTTTAGTTTTGCCTATGAACAGGAGATATTGTCGAGGTGGGCCATTGCCCGGGGGATTATGTTCGTGCCATTACGAAACAGTATCAACATGAATAACAGTGTTCCGTTCATGTTCCACTGCTACACAACGAAATCGCTACACCTTTGGCAAAGGTAATATATATATATATATATATATATATATATATATATATATATATATATATATATATATATATATATATATATATATAATTAATATATATAATATATATATATATATATATATATAATTATAATTAATATATATAATATATATATATATATATATATATATATATATATATATATATATATATATGTTTTGCTTTCAGAAGCGGTGTAGAATACAAAATATAACAACCTCCACCAGTGTAAAATGTTGTTGGTGTGCCGTACGCTGGCCGTGTTGCGGATACGTCAACAGGAAACTTCAATATTCTTGTACTCGTGGCAACAATGAGAGGACATATTGTATCTTCACCTGTAAGGTAATAAGAATATGTTACAGAGGCGTAAATGCACGAACAAACAAACAAAATAAACTGTTTTGTTCTATTTTGAAACTTTGCATATGTTCCCTCCAATTCGTGTTACTTGTAACCTCTTCCTATAATAATAGGCAAACAGTAATGTTCACGTTTGCACTAAGCACGTCGTTCTCTGTGTACTTTCATACGACTGAAATACAACACTTTTGATGATATACGCAAGTTATCCTGTCCGAAGGATGGACACTTTTGCTAGTAGGGCTTACAAACTATATATATATATATATATATATATATATATATATATATATATATATATATATATATATATATATATATATATATATATATATATATATATATATATATATATATATATATATATATATATAGTTTGTAAGCCCTACTAGCAAAAGTGTCCATCCTTCGGACAGGATAACTTGGTCATTCGTGTTTACCCAATAACATTATCACAGAACTATCTATCTGTATTGGGTACATGGTGCTGACAGTCAATATCTTGATTGCTTCTTTCCAAATATCGAAATATTGGCAGTTATAGCAACAACAACATCATAGCAACGTGTAGCGACACCTTACCCTTCTATTACGTAACTTTGGAAGAAAATACGCGTGACGTTGTCAACAATTGTACGTATTTGTTCGCGTGGCGTTCCGGGCTGTTGAACGTAATAAATACAATGAGTAATTCGATTGTTCGTAGAAGGGTGATAGTTGGGTGAATTTCAAGAAACCAATCCTAGACGACCCGGCCGTGGGTCCGTAGATGAACCCCCGAAAGTTGCAAGTCGCCCGAGAGGCAAAGTGTCTTGGAGGAGCAGCATGTCATAGCACACAAGCATACATACATACAAACATACATACAAACATACATACTCATGGTGGATTACAATGAGATGTCGTGATTACATCAACGTTCACACTTTCATGCTACTATGATTAAAATGCTTTACACCTGTTAATTCCAACGCTAAAACGACTTCTCTGTAATTAATTAACTGCTAGCACTAAGCGAACCACATACATCGTTATTACGTTACACTATCCATAACTAGCTTTTGTGATGTGCGTGCTTCGTCAATGTCACGGTGACTTTGCAGCGAATGTGCGTATTATATGTCGACATTGTTTATATTTCAAGCATCTACGAATACGTACTTCGAAATAAGCTACTTAAAATGAAGCTCAAAAACAGTAAACGAATAAACAGATGTAACTATTATTAATAATATTACTACTTTCCTTTTGAAGGTACATAAGGTAATTTTGTTTGTTTAACCTTTGTTTCCTTTATTAAATGTATTAAACTGGAATTGGAATCGAAAATGTTTATTGAGACAATCAATAAATAAGACGACCGGTTACATCAGGCAGTGGTAGGAGTCCGTAATATCCTAATCTATGACTAGGATATTATGATTTGCCAATGGCAAATATGTTTACTAAAATTTAACGTTTTGGCAAATAATGCATTACTTTTTAAATGCAGCGTTCGATTATTATATCAAACGGTACAATGGTGAATTGAATCTCCACGTGATCGTCCACGACGGTGGCGGAGTATCACAAATAATCAGATAAGATCGCAGGCCGCGTCCAATTATCCTTTGTGTTACTCCGCCAGCCGCCGAGAACGATAACAAAAGGATGCAATTCGCAAATATAAACATGTTATTCATTTCTCACGCCTGCACACACTCCCGAACGGTGGCGCCACTCAGATGTTCACCACTGCGACAAGTTGATTATTAATTAAAAACGGACAGTGCGGAGACGTACAAACGATTGGTTGCCTGGGCAACGCGATTGTTATTTACGAATTGTTACGTCACTGCAACTGTGCACTTAAGTATACGTAGCAGTTTCAAATAAAGACGAACATTATGTTGTTCCAATGCACATTGTCAATACAAATACTATCCACAGAAACTGAGAATTTTTTTGACAAAATTAGGAGTTTATAAAATGAAAATGTGCAGAATCTGCACATCAAATGTTAATTGTGGCAGTGGTGAAATGGTGAGTGGCGCCACTGGTGGGAGTTTGTAATAAAATGTCAACCCGTCTTACCTGTGGTACAGGTGCAGTAGAATAACGCGGTCAATAGCCAGACGTAAACCGAAGAAGAACGAAGCGCAGAGCATCGTTGAGACGTCGGCCGTGCTGTTCTGGCCAGCGACATTTCCACTGGTCTGTCAAACAGAACCATGTACAGTCATGTCATGTCAGGAGAATTGTACTTCAAGTCATAGTTTTAAATAAGTAAGATCATTCAGCTTGCGAACTGTAGTATTATATATGTATATTTTGTGAACTGTAGTGTTAAATTAAACCAAATTAGTTACCAACGGTTATAGATATATGAATATACTTCTTCTTTCTCAAAAACAAATGAATCGCTTGCGAGTTTTTGGTAGCACTGAAGCCCGATAAAATCTTGTCAAAATTAGTCCTATGCATGATATCCCATTCCGAGCATTGTCTAATGAACTAGTCTGTTCTGGCTTATTGTGGATTGGTGCTCATCTTTGGTCACTTTCGCCATGGAGAAAGGCCTATCGCGGCTACGGTTACATATCGTCAAAGTCAGATATATGCGAAGCAACATGTCCACATTGGGGAAACTATCCAGGGAGTTGTCACATGTGAGAGTTTCAGCAAATGCTCCGCCGATCTAGTTCAGGTCAATCCCCAGGGTGTCATCCAGATGCGATGACTAAATTTTTCAGCAACATGTCGCATCTCTCTTGATTCCATGACTTCCATCTCTCTTGGTTCCAAGACTTCCATCTCTCTTGGTTTCAAGACTTCCATCTCTCTTGGTTCCATGAGGTCAATCTCTCTTAGTTCCATGACTTCCATCTCTCTTGGTTCCATGAGGTCAATCTCTCTTGTTTCCATGACTTCCATCTCTCTTGGTTCCAAGACTTCCATCTCTCTTGGTTCTAAGACTTCCATCTCTCTTGGTTCCATGAGGTCAATCTCTCTTGGTTCCATGACTTCCATCTCTCTTGGTTCCATGAGGTCAATCTCTCTTGTTGCCATGACTTCCATCTCTCTCGGTTCCAAGACTTCCATCTCTCTTGGTTCTAAGACTTCCATCTCCGTCAGGTTGCGGATAAATCCAAAACGGTCAACGAACTCTGTGTCTCTCTTATTTAAGTCCGAAGACAGCACACCCAGGATGGCAGTGAATGCGCCAATACGAAAACTCTAACAAATATCCATATCAGGAATCAGGAAAAGTTGTATTCTCCCAAAGCAAAACACAATAATTAGTACATAATATAAGTTGACACGATTACACAATATTTTTAATAGTACAATCACTGATAAACCTCGTTAAACAATATATTGGGAAGACTAAGAGCCAATGTCAACTGTGTATTTGGAACTTGAGACTGGAGACAACTAAGAACAAATTAATTCGCTATCATCGGGTCTCTTCCGCTGGACCACAGTCTAGAGTGTTCCATGTAATATTCCTCTTGCGGGTGCTTCAATCTTCTGAAAACTTCATTAGTCATACCTGATAGCTCTGCACTGGCCTTTTTTGTTGGAGCCCCTTTATTGGTGGGGGTCCATTTTTATGGAAGGCCAATTTTTGTGGGGGGCCTCTTGCGAGTGTGCCATTTGTACCATGGTTAATCTGGCACTTGTGTGCGTGCGCGAGTGCCTGCGTGCGTGCGTGCGTGCGTGCGTGCGTGCGTGCGTGTATATTGGTAGAAAACATACAAATGCTTCTGAGAAGGATATTCATATTTGTATAGACTGTAATGATGTCTTCAGCTGAATAAAATCAAATTAGCGAGTGATAAAAGCGAAAGCATCTCGCCTTTCATACGTGGTGTGTTTTGCCCCAGTGCAATTGCGCATAACATTAAAACTCCTGCTTTACCCCAGCAATGGGATCTTCGCTTGACATTTAAGACAAAACTCCTCTGGCGGCAAGTGTGTAAAACATTTGCCCCTTGCGTTCGCCAGATGGTGGCACGTGGCGAACACGATTTTTAAAACGGAACGCTGCCAACATACTATTCATTACGAACCAAACCGGTCATAAATTAATTATGATGTTGTGATGTATACGTGCTATTTTG
Organism: Lamellibrachia columna; assembly: GCA_963662155.1. Taxonomy (NCBI): domain Eukaryota; kingdom Metazoa; phylum Annelida; class Polychaeta; order Sabellida; family Siboglinidae; genus Lamellibrachia; species Lamellibrachia columna. Next base: position 23,131,248 of record OY759268.1, read on the forward strand.
TATATGCACTTTGAGGCAATCATTTGATAACAGTTGCAGCGCTGCACGGGGAGTATCTGTTTTTTCCGAAACAAGGAAAAGGTCTAGTCCTTTCAGAAGTCAAACGAAAACAGTTATGAGGGCATTCCGGCTTCGCACACGAACACGTGTATGATTACGCTTCCAACCAGCAGCTACAAAGTTAATAATTTGCGCAGCAGAAATATCGTAGCAAATGTGTCCCTTTTCCGTGTTCACAAAAAAATTTCAGGGTGCGAAAACACATTTACCTCAAAATAATTGCCGCCTAGTCATGATATATCAAATCAGGCGTGATTACTGCGGTAGATCTAGTCATAATGTGAACACAGCAATGAAGTCTCACAACACCATCAAGAGGTCACTAGTAAGACCAAAGGACAAAGTTGAACCACAAAAGATGTGCGAAGGGGCGTATTCCATAGCATGTAACAACTGTAATGCCACATACATCGGAGAAACGAAACGTACCCTAGGAACCCACATCAAAGAAGACGCCGAGAAAGCATCGGCTAGCAGACCCTACACCCGAAGCAACAGAAAAACATCGGAAAAAGATATGCATAAATCAGCGATCACAGATCACATGACTCAACAGAATCACATAGTAGACTGGGAGGGGGCCAAATTTGTAAACAGAGAGTCGGACTGGAGAACAAGCGGCATCAAAGAAGCGATATGGATAAGGAAAACGAAAGACAGCATAAATCGAGATGAGGCCCGATACCGACTCTCACATCTCTACGATGATTTCCTGAAGGGCCACCCAGGGGGCGGCCGCGGGGGGCTCACACCAGAGTGACGTCTGCGTAGAATGACTACCGTGTCGCCATCTAGCGGTAGTCGTCTGAAGAAGATTACTGACAACAATCAAAATGTCAAGAAAAAGGTAAGCTGATTGTGAAATAAATAAAAATATTACACAAGTATTTAAAAGGGTAAAGGTAAGTTCTTATATAGCGCTGAATCCAGTCTTCAGGACTGCTCAAAGCGCTTTACACTTCGATTTATTTAGGCATGTTGTGTGCCATACAGGACAAGCATATTCCACTACTGGTCTGATCATAGATACATACATTCTAACGAAATCATTTTGATTGATTCCAGCAAGTTTCAACTGATAGATCATATACGCCCTTGCCTTTGCAACTATTTCATCTACATGTGCATTCCAACTTAAATCAGATGATATAATTATACCAATGTAGTTACGTCAAATCAATAATGATTACCGAACGTCATATATCTGTAGATTCAGGCGCAACACAGACCGACAAATCGTGAATAATTCAACGGGAATTACCGAACGTCACTAAGTGATCATTCACAATTGTCGATATTTACCTACTTGTAAAAAGCGTACTAAAAGGGGACAGGTAAATGTCCGCGTACAATTTTTGTGTATCAGTCGCATGCAAAATATGACCACCTTTGCGGTGAAGTGATGCGGAACTACTATTGTTTAAATCGCCTAACCATTCACAGCGTGGTGCTCTAATACAGTCCGGCTTCTTGGAAAACATCTATCACACCACGAGTTGTTAGAAAAACACAAAGCTTTAGCATAATTATCGGAGATAAATGTTTGTACACATATTATGGTGGCTATTGTTGCATGTCCTGTGCATGCACTGTGTCGTAAAATTGTTATATCGATGTCTTTATATAATTTACCAACATTTTAAAGTTTTAATTCGGGGAGCAGGGATAAGAATAATACACTTTGTACAAATAGGTAAATATCGACAATTGTGAACGGCCCTTAGTTCCACTGGCGAAACTCATATGGACGGGTAACTAGACAGTTACGTTAACCACCACACGCCGTCGTTCATAGTCCCCAACAATGGATCCGCTCAGCATATCACCACTGCCACAACATGATTAAAAATTAATAAGTGGCGAAATGTTCTATGCGAATGTTTTGGCTTCATAACGCCAGTGTTGTTTACGACTTGTTATATCATTATATTTGTGTAGCTTAAAGGTCAAATAGCTTGGAGCAACAGTAGAAAATACGCATAGCTTTGTTAGCCATTGTACGTGACTTGGAACAACGTAGAAAACAAGCATGGTGTTGTGCAAAATCTACGAGTCGTAATAATTCTACGATTCATGGTAATGGTGGGGTAAATTTCTAAAAAATGAAAGTGCTTCATCTGTTTACTTGTGTCGTAGTTGAATCCGGGAAAGTTTTGTGTTCTACAAAGCCTCTAGGAGAAATAGCATGACATATATATATACTTACATACATACATACATACATACATACATACATACATACATACATACATACATATATACATACATACATATATACATACATACATACATACATACATACATACATACATACATACATACATACATACATACGTACGTACGTACGTACATACATATATACACATACATATATACTCTAGCCGGATTATAGTAAGATAATATTACGTAAATGTTTTCCACAATATGAGTACACCGTTCCCCGACCCCCGACTATGGCAACCAGCAGACAATGGGCACCTTTTCTAGCAAGCTCGCTTGACTATTGATGTATGATAATCAATCGAGCAGGCATGTTTTTACACCGCTCGCTTGAGTATTGTAACAGGGAGAGTATGCTATTAGTCTTATCAGTGACGTGTGTAGGATCTCGTCAAGTAAAAGCTAAAGAGGCCACGCTTAGCCACCAATTAATTTATCACGTGACTGTGCAGTGACGGAACAGGATACACACGAAAAAAAATCAAAACATTAGACCGAAGGAGATATGGCCCAACTCCATCCCCTTCAATACGCCACTGAGGCCTGTATGAAGCGGGCGTATATTATAGGACGCTCGTTTGAGTGTACTAACAGTGACAGAATATTAATGAGTCAGGTTATTAATTGACGAATGTCGCCATAATTTTGTTTCCGATGTACACTACAAGTTGTCTAGTTTGGGGCATTCAATCCCAACATCCCGTCCATGTATAAACGTGTAAATGCATATTCTTGTGGCGCTGTGTATCTCATCCCCTGACAGATTACATTGACGTATAAGTGACGGAACGTGCGCGTGATTTTTGGCCTAGCAACTGCAGCGGCTACCAACAGACGTCACACTATCAAGAAAATGGCCGCAAATGTTTAGTTCCGTCGTGTGTTTCGTTGACATTTTGGTTTATGTATGTGGAGGTGGAAAATCTACTGGTAAATGAATGGCGCCCTAGAACATAAGTTGACATAAAATGCTTTGGTGAAAACATAGCCGTATGTATGCTTAGTTATCGTGTCTATATAGAGCTGAACGTAACTGTATATATTTGAAACATTTCTGTGGATTGCTGAAAGGCCAACGTTTCTGGGAATGGCATCAAGATAATTCCATATATCAAATTCAGGATATTTGATGTCCGAATCGCAAGTTCTCCATGTATGTTTATTCAAACTATGTCACTATGAGTCGTTTCCGACAGCCCACGATGAGACATCCGCAGTCGTATTTGTGTTATGAAAATCTAAAAATGTTTGGCTATATTTTGCGACATTTAACCAATACAAAAGTGAGTTGTTGCGAGCATTAGTAAGATAATTGTCTAATTTTACAAATACAGATGCGACATTTAACACCTGACAGATTGGGGTAGCAATCATCTGCCTCAAGCCACCGCTCATAAGGAAAACCCACCATCAAGAAGAACCCATCATATATGTTTAAGAGCGTTTTAAAAATGCGTTTTACTAAGATGCTCATAATTTCATCACAAGCTAATACACATACATGCATGCGTACAAACATACATACATACATACATACATACATACATACATACATACATACGTACATACATACATACATACATACATACATACATACAAACATACATACATACATCTTCTTCAGCTCTTCTTGGCCAGTAACCTTTTAGCTGGTCTTGACAATTGTTTGATCTACATGTCCATCATAAGCTTCACAGTGTGGACAATTTGGCAAAATAAATGGAAACATTTTCCAAAAGTGGCTCATAATACGTTCCATCGAACACTATTACACCACAGTTGATTTATTTACTCACTGGGTGAAGAGAATTTTGTTTTATCAAAGAAGAAATCGTGTCACAGAGAACACTGTTTCTGTGACACACCGGCGACGTGTTGATAAGTTTTGACAGTTTTCAAAACCAAGGCTCGCAGAAAACACCCGCAACTTCAATTGAAGTTGTGTCTTCGAGTGTAGCAAAATGAAAGTTAGGGGTGTACACTTTAGTTAAATACAGCTTTAAATTTGATAAAAATTTCGTGGCAAAACGTTTCGCGAAGAACATTGACCTTCGCGACGCCGTAATGCAGCACACACAACGACTTATCAACGTCAGGGCTGTAAAACGGTGTATGTAAAAGCCATTATTAGCTAATTATTCATCGCACACATTTTGAAAACTTATTTGACTGTGAAAATCTGGATCTCTATGTAAAATTGGAGTCAGGATAATAGGCAGTTAGGTAAATTTGACTTTTTTATGATGGGTATTCAGTTCAATTAAATTCTTTAATTCAGACACAGATACACATATAGTGATACATATATAGGTCCATATAGTCAGCTAACCAAATAATGTAAAAAAAGAAACAGGTGAAACATAAAACATACATAATGTAAGATTACACAAGGTCATTATGTATATCAAGTGACTTTACCCATTGTCTCCTTATCCTTGATTTCCATCTGATGTCAGTACCAAGTACCGCAATTAGCAGTGTATTCCTAGATTTATCTAAACGTAACATACATTTATATACAAGGTTTCGTATGACTGCTTTACAGTCAGGAGTTAGTCTCTCCGCAAACATAGCTGAAGCGCTGCAGTATTTGGGTAGTCCAAGTAATCGTCCAAACACATTAATGTAGCATACATGTAATCTGTGGATGCTATATACAGTATGATTCCACCACGGTTGAACTGTATACATAGATGAACAAAATATACTAAACAGCTAGATCTTGCCATGATTTGTGCACATATATAATTTCCTGAATATTACATTTCCACGGGCGTACAATTGGCGACACTGACGCATTATATCTTTGACATCCTTAGAGTCACTGCATATAATATGACCCAGGTATTTTACACATTTCACTCCTTTAATGTCCTCTCCATTTACCTTAAATGCAAGGTGACATACATTTTTCATATGTTTTCCTTTACTTATGAGTATTGCACTTTTCTTACGATTAAATTTAATTTGATGATTTAGACCATAAGTTTCACAAACATATAACAGTTCCCTCAAACCTACGCTAGTAGGGGAAATACAACCAGGTCATCTGCATACATGAGATGGTTTATATTCATGTCATCATTACAACAGCCAGTGCGACATTTTGTTAGTGCAGCACTTAAATCATCAATATATACAGTAAACAGGTACGGCGAGAGTATGCCACCTTGCCTGACACCATTATAGACTTGAAATCCCTCAGATAAAAACCTAGACCAGCGTACAAACATTGCTTGATTTGTGAACCAGTATATCATAATTCTAACAATGTAACTAGGTAGTTGTTTGTCAATCAATTTCTTAAACAACGTAGAGTGTCTTATTCTGTCAAAGGCTTTAGAAGCATCTAGGAAACACATGAACATAGACCCATTTAAACATTTTATAATTATCAACAATTTCTTTTAAGACATATATACACATGTCAGTACCAAGCTTACTCTTGAAACCAAACTGATTACATCTAGTGATCAGAAAGGATGACGTACGACCCAGAATGACTTTTTCAACTATTTTTGACATCACGCTGGCTAATGCAATCGGTCTGTAGTTGTCACTATTATTGATTTTACCACATTTATCTTTGATAACAGGTACAAGCACAACTGATAACATAGAATCAGTTAGGAAACCATGGATAAAAAAGGTAGACATACACATAGCTAGTAATTGTAGTACTTGTCTGCTGCAGTACATTAGATCCTCAGCATACACACCATTAAGGCCACATTATTTATTTTTATATAACTGCCCAATGACAAATTCAATATCATCAACAGTACCAAATATATCATTAGTATAGTGTGTGACATCATAATGTAATGATGTAATGTCATTATCATGTATACAATTAAATAATTGCTCAAAGTGACCCTTCCATAGTTCAGTTATATTGTCAGCACCAGTAACCCCATCAATAGTATTTGGCAAGGTAACTTTGCAGTTATTGATACGATTAACTTCTTTTCATAACCCATCAGGTCTACCCTCTTGTAGTTTAGTGGCAAGAGAATTGCTGATCAATTGATTTTTATGTTGCTTAAAAAGACCGAAGCCCATATTTAAATTTGGCTCTAGAGAATTTCATAGATTCAAAGATTGGGCCATATTTAGGCTTTCCAGCTACAACCCAAGCCAGAAAATGTTGCCTTACCAGATTATGTAGCTCATCAGTATGCTCACTTCAACCTGGTCGACACTTGGAAGCACCACGATTGTCTAATTTTACATATTTATACATAATCACCAACATAGCATTAAAATATCAGCAAAAAACTTGTTTAAAGCCACTCGGTGAGATTAATGTTTGCAGTTGACATCCTTGCATGATATAGCTTCATAAGGAAGGTTTATAATTTGCATACTAATATCTGTCAGTGTACAATATTAATGTTTACTATCCTGGCTAACTTTATCCAATGCTAGGCCATGCAATTTACTATGTTTTGTTTTATGATCGGTTAATAAGGTGTGTTTCTAAAAGCGTTTCTATGAGCGTTTTTATGATTTATTCTTAGCGACAGGCAATTTTCTAAGCTAAGGAGAGAAATCATTTTTAAGAGCGAAATCGTTCTTATGAGCTCATAGGAATGTCAGTGAAACGGTGTCCTGCACCTGGCCTATAACCTTCTTTGTCACCAGATACCGTGAAAGGCTGAACAATGGAACTCGGTTTCTGCCGTTCCCGAATCCGATCATCAATCAAAAGAAATGGATTCAGTTATGGCCACTTGTGAGGCCGCCCACATGATCAGCACAACACAGATAGAACGAATAAACACCTATGTTTTGCACCTAGGCATGTTACGTCAACTGATGTGCTGGGGCGGAATATGTTTGTCAGCAATTTCCATTGACTTTCGAGTTTCGACCATACATAGGCAGACATAAAGCCGCAAACACAACGAAAAACACGACTTTACGTTTGCGGCCATGTTATTGAAAGTTAAACGGAGTCTTGTGAGGTTGATCAGCACAAAGTCACGAGATGGATCCATTAATTATATCCACAGCCAGGTATTCATATATTTACCTGAGCGGATGGGGACGACATTGAGTGATTGATGGTTCGAACGGCAGCAAGATAATTCGAACTCGGTCTTTGAAAAACTATCCTATCGCAACACACATTACATTTGCATTCAAGTTGTGCCCAACACATATTATTACTGCACATATATGGTGTCACACAGGTACATACCTGCGACAATGTGCGGTGGATTTACCCACGCAGCCTTCGCTCGGAGAATCACGGCAGGACTGCTTAGTTGCTAATATAACAGTGATCTAGCGAATGTGTCGCTATGGACGGCAAAAAGGCGTCATACTTAATGAGTTGTCATACGCTCTTGTTCACCGCAGCGCCCTCACGGAGGCCGCATTTGTACATCAAATATAAATTATCGCATCGCAAAAACACTGCCCCAATGTACACAATCCACTATAGCGCGACACTAGTGATCACGTGAAAGGCCCGACAGTTTGCAACGGTGGCGTAGTGATTGCTGCGACCGACAGTTGTGCTCGATGTCACCTTTCATCACTGCTCTAGTAACGACAGGCGCGTACTAGAGTCGTATGGATAAAACCCCTTACGGACAACAGCCTTTACGGGTATAACCCCCATACAATAACCCCAGAAGACAAACCCCATCACGGACATAACCTCTCTAGCCAGAGGCTGGGAGTACATCAGTAACCCTGGTATATCGATCTATTGAAATGAGTATTTGTCATTTGCTATGTTGACCAATTATAAGGTAGAGCTACACCTAGTAATTTTTTTATCAAATCAGACGTGATTGCCGAGCAACACCTAGTCACGATCGATCAAATCAGGCGGGATTGCTGGGTTGCACCTAGTCATGATCGATCAAATCAGGCGTGATTATTGGGCAACACCTAGTCATGATCGATCAAATCAGGCGTGATTACTGGGCTACACGTAGTCATTATCGATCAAATCAGGCGTGATTACTAAATTACATCGTCCATCCGTATACTGCTGAAGACCCCTGTTTGCTGTCCGATGCGACATTACTGCCGTACACACGTCCGACAGGGAAGCAGCTTCAGCCGCCGCCGTTTGTCAACAGGGGGAGCAATAGACAAAGAGACAATTGTTCTACGAGTCCACGAGAGGTTACACATTTACCCCGTGTGTAGGAATATTTTACTTGCCGTGACATAGACACCAAGTAGAAGAGACGACCACTCTGTGAGTCCACGACAGGTTAAGTAATCACCCCTTGTGTTAGGGAGGGGGTATTTTACTTCCCCTTGCATATACGGCAGGTAGATGGAACCAACAACCTGCAGTGTCTCTCCCGAGAGACACAGGCAAAGTGTCTCTCCCAGGAAACACTGACAAAGTGTCTCTCTAGGGAGACAGGGAGACACAGACAAAGTGTCTCTCCCGGGAGACACAGACAAAGTGTCTCTCCCGAGAGACACAGACAGAGTGTCTCTCCCGGGAGACACAGATAAAGTGTCTCTCCCGAGAGACACAGCAAAGTGTCTCTCCCAGGGGACACAGACAAAGTGTCTCTCCCGAAAGACACAGACAGATTGTCTCTCCCGAGAGACACAGCAAAGTGTCTCTCCCGAGAGACACAGCAAAGTGTCTCTGCCGGGAGACACAAACAAAGAGTCTCTCCCGGGAGACACAGACAAAGTGTCTCTCCCGGGAGACACAGACAAAGTGTCTCTCCCGGGAGACACAGACAAAGTGTCACTCCCTGGAGACACAGACAAAGAGTCTCTCCCGGTTGTATCCGCTTCGATGGACAGAAGCCCGGTCCCGTCGATTAACAGTCCGGCACTCTAACCGCCGAGCCACAGTGCCCCAAGATCCGTCAGAATCAGAATCAGTTTATTACTGGCAACTTTTCAGTTGGATTGTACAAACAGCCACGATAAAATACACAAATATAATTATGTTATAAAACACCGGAAATTACGTTAAAATAAGTATTGCACATTTTGTACATAATAACAGTAATGCAATTACACTAACATTACGTTTATATACATTCACTAAAATGAACCGTGAACGCAATGCACTCAATATGGCACACTTTATATTAAAACTGACTATCATTATAATTACATTAATACACTTTATTCTAATCAACATAATTAAATTACATCAAAATGAAAATAAATAAATAACTTTAGATATTAAAACTGTATGTTAAGACTTACCTAAACTATTTAAGTGTTTTGATAGCCACGATAAGATACACAAAGCCACGCAAGTATAATTATGTCATGAAACACCGGAAATTACGTTAAGATAATTAATAACAATGATGCAATTACACAAAAAATTACATTAATATACATTCATTAAAATGAACCGTTAACGCAACTCACTCAATAGGAGACACTTTATATTAAAACTGACTATCATTATAATTACATTAATAAACTTCATTCTAATCAACATAATTAAATTACTTTAAAATGAAAATAAATAAATTACTTTAGATATTAGAACTGTATGTTAAGACATACCTGATCAACCATTTAAGTGTTTTGATAGCGTTCCAGACACCATGGTATTAACGAGTTTTTGTAATGATTTGTGTTAGCCATTGGAACGGGTAGCTCGTTAAATGATCTTAGAGCATATGAAACCATTCGAGTGTCCGGTAGTAGCTTATTCAGTTTGTGGTCACCACGCCTCATTCTACCGAAATACGCTTTACATATCGCATTGCGCCAGTCGTGCAGCGTTGGTATGTTTACCATCTGCAGAATATCGTCGTACGTCAAACCAGGAAACATAGTTTTGCGACACCGCTTTTGGGTTATCTCGGTCTGATAAGTATTTAGGCATACATGAGGAAGAAAAAGGTAAACTGACTGTAAAATAAGGAAAACAATTACTCAAGTATTTATTTATGTGTGCCGGACAAAAATATTCCATTACTGGTCCGATCATAGATACACTCATTCTAACCAAATTATTTTTATTGATTCCAGCAAGTTTCAACTGATAGATTATATACGCCCTTTCCTTGCCTTTGCAATTATTTCAGCAACATGTGCATTCCAACTTAAATCAGATGATATAGTTACACCGATGTAGAAACGTCGAATTAATAATGATTACCGAACGTCATATATTGATATGTGGATTCAGGCGCAACACCGACCGACACATCGTGAATAATTCAACGGGAATTACTGAACTAAGTGATCGTTCACAATTGTCGATATTTACCTACTTGTAAAAAGCGTACTAAAAGGGGACAGGTAAATGTCCGCGTACAATATTTGTGTGTGTCAGTCGCATGCAAAATATGACGACCGTTGCGGTAAAGTGATGCGGAACTACTACTGTTTTAAATTCACAACGTCGTGGAAAACATCTATCACACCACGAGTTTTTAGAAAAACACAAAGCTTTAGCATAATTATCGGAGATAAATGTTTGTACACATATTATGGTGGCTATTGTTGCATGTCCTGTACATGCTCTGTGTCGTAAAATTGTTACATCGATGTCTTTATATAATTTACCCAAATTTTAAAGTTTTCATCCGGGAAGCGGGTATAAGATTAAGTACACTTTGTACAAATAGGTAAATATCGACAATTGTGAACGGCCCTTACACAGATATAACAGGTGCTGAATTAGGATTGACAGGATACGTAATGTTTAGGAGAGATCGAATAGGAAGGAGGGGGAGTTATTTTATATGTTAAAGAATCTATTCAGGTTTATGAAATAAAATTAAAAAGGAAAGCAGATTACGATGAAGCTGTTTGGTACAAAATAGTTTCAGGAAATAAAAAAATTACTATTTGATTAGTTTACCGAAGTCCAAACATAAACGCAGAGGATAACACAAAAATACAAAATGTTATAAAGGAAGTTAGTAAAGGGGAATGTATCATAATGGGAGATTTTAACCATGGACACATACAATGGAAATCTCTAGAGAGTACAGGGGGTGAGGACCAACAATTTTTGTTTTTAAATCAGGATAGCTTCCTTACTCAGCACGTGCTAGAACCAACCAGGGGAGAAAATGCATTATATATAGTTTTATCATCACAAAAAGACAATGTAAAAATACATGAACCATTGGGTAAAAGTGATCACAATCAAATACATTTTGACATCAATGTAAAATTAGATAGTAAAAATAAAAAAACATATAGGAGAAACTTCCACAAAGGTAACTATAAAGATATGAGAAAATACTTAGCAAAGCTAGATTGCAATAACATGCTGATGAATAAGACCGCAACTGAATGTTGGAAAATTCTAAAATATGAAACTGAGAGTATCATCGATAAATTTGTTTCCTTGAAAAAACCAAGGAAAGCGGTCTAGAAAGAAACACTTGTCAAAAGAAGCTATTACAAAATTAGTGTTTAAGCAAACTATGTGGAGGGTTGGCAGGTAATATAAATTGGCAGGTAATAAAAAAAAATGACAGCAAGAGTTGCTATGCTTATGTAAGGAGTAAACAGAAAGTTCGAGATAAGGTCGGACCACTGGAAAACAACAGGGGAAACATAATTTCAGATGGGTTTTAAATGGCAGAGGTCCTGAATGAATATTTCAAATTTGAGGGCAATGAATCAGACCATTTAGGGCAATTATTTGTAACTCCTGAAATGATAGCACAGAAAATTAAGAAGATGAAAGATTGTCACTAGAAGAAGGGATAGTTCTTTCAGAATGGAAAGAAGCAAATATTACGCCGCTATTTACGAAGGGATCGAGGAACAAGCCAGATAATTACAGACCAGTGAGTTTAACATCAGTTGTATGTAAATTACTCGAAACATTAATTAGAGACCACGTGGTGGAATTCCTTATGAAACATAAATTAATAAATACATCTAAACATGGGTTCCTAAAAGCAAGGTCATGTCTAACAAATCTGTTATGTTTTTTTGAAGAAATTACAAAGTGGGTAGATGACGGGTCACCAGTGGATGTTGTCTACCTAGATTTTCAGAAAGCTTTCGATAAAGTGCCACATCAAAGATTGTTACTTAAACTAAAAGGCCATGGTATAGGTAATGATGTAATCAACTGGATAGACAGAGATTAATTGTAGATGGTGAGATTTCAAACTGGAAATCGGTTATGAGTGGGGTACCACGGGATCAGTATTATACTGTTTTTAATATATATATATATATATATATATATATATATATATATATATATATATATATATATATATATATATATATATATATATATATATATATATATATATATATGATTTGGAAGATGACATATCTAGCAAAGTACTCAAATTTGCAGATGACACAAAAGTATTCAGAAAGGTTACTAATGATACAGATAAACAAGGTTTACAGGATGGATAAATAAATGAGTTGAATGGTAAGAAAAGTGGCAAATGGTATTCAATTTTGGGAAGTATAAATGTATAGACATAGGACATGGAAACATGGATGAAGAATATAAAATGGGGGATGCTGTACTAGGTAGAACCACACAAGAAAAGGACTTAGGGGGCAACATGTAGTGCTGACATGAAAGTTTCAGAGCAATGTGGGATTGCTGCTTCGAAAGGAAATCAAATTGTAGGGGTAATTAGGAGAGCTATCATGTATCAGGAGAAACAGCTAATTGTACCCCAGTACAAAACAATAGTTAGACCACATTTGGAATATTGTATTCAAGCATGGAGGCCGTATCGTAAAAAGGACATAGACAAGCTAGACAGAATACAACAAAGAGCAACTAAAATGATTCCAGAATTAAGAGACCTTAGGTACGAAAGTCGCTTATTACAATGTGGTTTGACAATACTAGAGACAACCATCACCACCATCCAACTGCATTCACCCGACATTACCAACTTCGAACCAACATCTGCTATCCACCTGTGGAACACATCCGGCGAAAGGATGCCAAATTTCAAGAATTAGACAAGCGCAATGTTAGATGCAGCAACAGAAACACTGACATAATCTGAGCTGCAATCGGACAGTGACTATAGCGAGTCTTTCTCTGACAGTCCTGCTGCCCACCAACTTGTGAGTGAGGCCACCAACTTTTGAACGTTGAAGGTCCTACTGACCACCAACTTTTCAGCTAAAGCGTAGAACATTGCAGGCTACATACCTGAGGCAGTGCGCGATGGATTCACTCACGCAGCATTCCCTCGGAACGCCACGGCGGGACTGTTTGGGAGTCAACGGAAGAGTGATATCGTTATGGACGGCAAAAAAGCGTCATTCTCATACGCATTTGTTCACCGCAGCGCCATCACGACGGCATTTGTACATCAAATATTTATTATCGCGTCCCACAAACAATGCCAGTTTTACGTAATCCACTATAGCGCGACATTAGTGATCATGTAAAAGGCCCGACATTTTGCGATGGTGGCGTAGCGATTGCTGCGACCGATAGTTGTGCACGATGTCACCTTTCATCGCATATCTAGTGACGTTAGGCGCGTGTTAGAGTCGCAACGACAAAACCCGTCATGGTCAAACACCCTTACGTGCATAACTACTCATAACATAACCCCTGAAACCAAACCCCGTCAAGGATACAACCTCTGTAGCCAGAGGCTGGTGAGTACATCAGTAACCATGGATATCAATCTATTGAAATGTGTTTTGTCAGTGGCTGTGTTGACCAATGATATAACGAGAAGGTAGAACTTTAATTAGCTGCGGGTCAGTCGTCGCTGGTCGGACCGATAATGACAAATATTTTCATGAATTGCTAATTGATATTAGGTTGGTTCCCAGAATCACCAAGAAAGCAAGTTGGAAAAAGTACAAATGATTCGGCGCATTTATGGTGTAGAATATATGCCAGGGGTAGATTAATACAATTGACACCCCTGGCCCGTGAGGATGTCTAGACACGTCGCTCGTATTTAAAAACGCGCACATAACTTAGCTGTGCTTTGTCATGAGACACGATTTTTCCCAATCAATCGGGGCACAAAATCGCTCGTGTAAACGGGTCTTAAACATTCATGCTCTACAAGCCTCAACAACTTCGACCATCTAGTTCTGGTGTATTCCGTGTCCCCAAGTTTGAAACAAACACCGAAACTAGAGCATCCTCGGTTGCAGGACTAACTCTTTGGAATTAATTCCATGTTAGTGTCGGGTCAGCAGGATATATGATAGTGTTTCGCAGTCATATAAAAATCTGTCGTTTTAACGTTGCCTACCCTCGTGAGCTTCTTAGCATATATATCCAAGCTGACAGCTTTAACACTGCATACTGATTTTTACATTGCTTTAACCCTTTGCTTTGAGATGTACGGACAACCACCCAGGACATAATCCCCCTAACACAACTATCGGACATAATCAACCTCTCACAACTACCGGACAAAATCCCCCTAACACAACTACCGGACATAATCCCCCACCTAAATGGCGATTAGGACACAAAAAACCTCCTCACATAACTAAAAGAGTAATAACCTTTATTTGCACTTGCCAATATTTAGTTAAATGTCTTTACGAATGTGTGACAATATCATCACGCTACCATCGAAATCGGTTCTTTTTCTGAGCTTTTGTGTGTGTGCGTGCGTGCGTGCGTGCGTGCGTGTGTGTGTGTGTGGGTGTGTGTGTGCGTGTGCGTGTGCGTGTGCGTGTGCGTGTGCGTGTGCGTGTGCGTGTGCGTGTGCGTGTGCGTGTGCGTGTGCGTGTGCGTGTGCGTGTGCGTGTGCGTGTGCGTGTGCGTGTGCGTGTGCGTGTGCGTGTGCGTGTGCGTGTGCGTGTGCGTGTGCGTGTGCGTGTGCGTGTGCGTGTGCGTGTGCGTGTGCGTGTGCGTGTGCGTGTGCGTGTGCGTGTGCGTGTGCGTGTGCGTGTGCGTGTGCGTGTGCGTGTGCGTGTGCGTGTGCGTGTGCGTGTGCGCGTGTGCGTGTGCGTGTGTGTGCTGGTGTAAATGTAAACATCACGCCACAACTTATTTCCACCGTTGTTGCCCTGTATGACCTCCATGTCGATAACTCAGAGATGGTACACACATTTGTATAATTGTGTAGCGGTTAATATACCCCTTGTAGACAAAACAGTAGCCTCGCTTTATTGTCATGGCTTCTGAAAACACCAGTATGGGTAATTTGGTTATTGTGAATAGTGCTGATTTTGGCACATGAACAGTTTAGTGGCTTTTCGTTTCCTAATCTTAACTGTAATCCAATCAAGAACTATTAGACAATACATAATACATTGAATAATGAAAACTATTTGTTTGTTTTTTAACCCTTTAAAGCACGGTAAGAAAGAAATAAAACAACATATGTGAGGGTGATGATTTGGTGATTCGATGATTTGGGTGGGTGGATTTTGTCCGTCTGTAGGATAAAACTGCTCAAGGACAAAACCCCTCACGGGCAAAACCCCTTACGAGCATAACCTCTCATAGCATAACCACTGCAGACAGACCCCATCACGGACAATGCCCCTCGTAGGCACTGCCCCTCACACAATTAACCCTTCATAGACAATGTCCCTCGTAGGCACTGCCCCTCACACAATTAACCCCTCATAGACAATGCCCCTCGTAGACACTGCCCCTCACACAATTAACTCCTCATAGACAATGCCCCTCGTAGGCACTGCCCCTCACACAATTAACCCCTCATAGACAATGCCCCTCGTAGACACTGCCCCTCACACAATTAACCCCTCATAGACAATGCCCCTCGTAGACACTGCCCCTCACACAATTAACCCCTCATAGACAATGCCCCTCGTAGGCACTGCCCCTCACACAATTAACCCCTCATAGACAATGCCCCTCGTAGACACTGCCCCTCACACAATTAACCCCTCATAGACAATGCCCCTCGTAGGCACTGCCCCTCACACAATTAACCCCTAATAGACAAAACATCTCACGAAAAAAACCTCATGGACAAAACCCCTCAGCTTTTTAGAGATGTGATAGAGGCATTTGAATCATACTCTTTATGTGTGATCGATTCATGCCCATTTAGCCTACTCCCATACTGTGGATTGATGGCTAATACTGAGACATATTCCCAGTTCGCCTACTGCCCAATTAAGGCCTACTGCCACGTTGCCTACTCGTAGATCACGTCGTCTACTAGCTACACGTACATGGTCTACTAGCTACACGTACCTGGTTTACTAGCTACACGTACATGGTCTACTAGCTACACGTACCTGGTTTACTAGCTACACGTACATGGTCTACTAGCTACACGTATCTGGTTTACTAGCTACACGTACATGGCTTAGTTTTTACATGATCAGCTGTTAAATTATTTTCAATTAAGTAAATGTAGTCTATAAATAAATAATCGATGGGAACTTTTGTGATGCAGCGAAACTGCAAATATCTCTCGCAGATAGCTAGTGCATCGATAAATGTTTAATGCACTACACATTTGTGCAATTAAACGTTTTGTGAGGTCTCCTAAATGCATCTTTCCATCAGCCCCCCCCCCCGTGTCAGTAATCCGCGTCCAAAGAGCCCCCCCGAAATGTGATAATTGAGTGCCAGTAGCCCCCCGTGTCAGTAGTCCCCGTCCATGGAGCCCTCCGAAATGTGCGAATTGAGTGCCAGTAGCCCCCCGTGTCAGTAGTCCCCGTCCATGGAGTCCTCCGAAATGTGCGAATTGAGTGCCAGTAGCCCCCCGTGTAAGTAGTCCCCGTCCATGGAGCCCTCCGAAATGTGCGAATTGAGTGCCGGTAGCCCCCCGTGTCAGTAGTCCCCGTCCATGGAGTCCTCCGAAATGTGAGAATTGAGTGCCGGTAGCCCCCCGTTTCAGTAGTCCCCGTCCATGGAGCCCTCCGAAATGTGAGAATTGAGTGCCAGTAGCCCCCCGTGTCAGTAGTCCCCGTCCATGGGGCCCTCCGAAATGTGCGAATTGAGTGCCGGTAGCCCCCCGTGTCAGTAGTCCCCGTCCAAGGAGTCCTCCGAAATGTGAGAATTGAGTGCCAGTAGCCCCCCGTGTCAATAGTCCCCGTCCATGGAGCCCCCCGAAATGTGAGAATTGAGCGCCAGTAGCCCCCCGTGTCAGTAGTCCCCGTCCATGGAGCCCTCCGAAATGTGCGAATTGAGTGCCAGTAGCCCCCCGTGTCAGTAGTCCCCGTCCATGGAGCCCTCCGAAATGTGCGAATTGAGTGCCAGTAGCCCCCCGTGTCAGTAGTCCCCGTCCATGGAGCCCTCCGAAATGTGCGAATTGAGTGCCAGTAGCCCCCCGTGTAAGTAGTCCCCGTCCATGGAGCCCTCCGAAATGTGCGAATTGAGTGCCGGTAGCCCCCCGTGTCAGTAGTCCCCGTCCATGGAGTCCTCCGAAATGTGAGAAATGAGTGCCGGTAGCCCCCCGTTTCAGTAGTCCCCGTCCATGGAGCCCTCCGAAATGTGAGAATTGAGTGCCAGTAGCCCCCCGTTTCAGTAGTCCCCGTCCATGGGGCCCTCCGAAATGTGCGAATTGAGTGCCGGTAGCCCCCCGTGTCAGTAGTCCCCGTCCAAGGAGTCATCCGAAATGTGCGAATTGAGTGCCGGTAGCCCCCCGTGTCAGTAGTCCCCGTCCATGGAGTCCTCCGAAATGTGCGAATTGAGTGCCGGTAGCCCCCCGTGTCAGTAGTCCCCGTCCATGGAGTCCTCCGAAATGTGAGAATTGAGTGCCAGTAGCCCCCCGTGTCAGTAGTCCCCGTCCATGGAGTCCTCCGAAATGTGAGAATTGAGTGCCAGTAGCCCCCCGTGTCAGTAGTCCCCGTCCATGGAGTCCTCCGAAATGTGAGAATTGAGTGCCAGTAGCCCCCCGTGTCAATAGTCCCCGTCCATGGAGCCCCCCGAAATGTGAGAATTGAGCGCCAGTAGCCCCCCCCCGTGTCAGTAGTCCCCATCCATGGAGCCCCCCGAAATGTGAGAATTGAGCGCCAGTAGCGCCCCCGTGTCAGTAGTCCCCGTCCATGGAGCCCTCCGAAATGTGAGAATTGAGTGCCGGTAGCCCCCCGTGTCAGTAGTCCCCGTCCATGGAGCCCTCCGAAATGTGAGAATTGAGTGCCGGTAGCCCCCCGTGTCAGTAATCCCCGTCCATGGAGCCCTCCGAAATGTGCGAATTGAGTGCCGGTAGCCCCCCCGTGTCAGTAGTCCCCGTCCATGGAGCCCTCCGAAATGTGAGAATTGAGTGCCGGTAGCCCCCCGTGTCAGTAGTCCCCGTCCATGGAGCCCTCCGAAATGTGAGAATTGAGTGCCGGTAGCCCCCCGTGTCAATAGTCCCCGTCCATGGAGCCCTCCGAAATGTGAGAATTGAGTGCCGGTAGCCCCCCGTGTCAGTAGTTCCCATCCATGGAGCCCTCCGAAATGTGCGAATTGAGTGCCGGTAGCCCCCCGTGTCAGTAGTCCCCTTCCATGGAGCCCTCCGAAATGTGAGAATTGAGTGCCAGTAGCCCCCCGTGTCAGTAGTCCCCGTCCATGGAGTCCTCCGAAATGTGCGAATTGAGTGCCAGTAGCCCCCCGTGTCAGTAGTCCCCATCCATGGAGCCCTCCGAAATGTGAGAATTGAGTGCCGGTAGCCCCCCGTGTCAGTAGTCCCCGTCCATGGAGCCCTCCGAAATGTGAGAATTGAGTGCCAGTAGCCCCTCGTGTCAGTAGTCTCCGTCCATGGAGCCCTCCGAAATGTGCGAATTGAGTGCCGGTAGCCCCCCGTGTCAGTAGTCCCCGTACATGGAGTCCTCCGAAATGTGAGAATTGAGTGCCAGTAGCCCCCCGTGTCAGTAGTCCCCGTCCATGGAGCCCTCCGAAATGTGAGAATTGAGTGCCGGTAGCCCCCCGTGTCAGTAGTCCCCTTCCATAGAGTCCTCCGAAATGTGCGAATTGAGTGCCGGTAGCCCCCCGTGTCAGTAGTCCCCGTCCATGGAGCCCTCCGAAATGTGAGAATTGAGTGCCGGTAGCCCCCCGTGTCAGTAGTCCCCGTCCATGGAGCCCTCCGAAATGTGAGAATTGAGTGCCAGTAGCCCCCCGTGTCAGTAGTCCCCGTCCATGGAGCCCTCCGAAATGTGCGAATTGAGTGCCGGTAGCCCCCCGTGTCAGTAGTCCCCGTCCATGGAGTCCTCCGAAATGTGAGAATTGAGTGCCAGTAGCCCCCCCCGTATCAGTAGTCCCCGTCCATGGAGCTCTCCGAAATGTGAGAATTGAGTGCCGGTAGCCCCCCGTGTCAGTAGTCCCCGTCCATGGAGCCCTCCGAAATGTGAGAATTGAGTGCCAGTAGCCCCCCGTGTCAGTAGTCCCCGTCCATGGAGCCCTCCGAAATGTGAGAATTGAGTGCCGGTAGCCCCCAGTGTCAGTAGTCCCCGTCCATCGAGCCCTCCGAAATGTGAGAATTGAGTGCCGGTAGCCCCCCGTTTCAGTAGTCCCCGTCCATGGAGCCCTCCGAAATGTGAGAATTGAGTGCCAGTAGCCCCCCGTTTCAGTAGTCCCCGTCCATGGGGCCCTCCGAAATGTGCGAATTGAGTGCCGGTAGCCCCCCGTGTCAGTAGTCCCCGTCCATGGAGTCCTCCGAAATGTGAGAATTGAGTGCCAGTAGCCCCCCGTGTCAGTAGTCCCCGTCCATGGAGCCCTCCGAAATGTGAGAATTGAGTGCCGGTAGCCCCCCGTGTCAGTAGTCCCCGTCCATGGAGCCCTCCGAAATGTGAGAATTGAGTGCCAGTAGCCCCCCCGTGTCAGTAGTCCCCGTCCATGGAGCCCTCCGAAATGTGAGAATTGAGTGCCGGTAGCCCCCCGTGTCAGTAGTCCCCGTCCATGGAGCCCTCCGAAATGTGAGAATTGAGTGCCAGTAGCCCCCCCCCCTCGTGTCAGTAGTCCCCGTCCATGGAGCCCTCCGAAATGTGAGAATTGAGTGCCGGTAGCCCCCCGTGACGGTAGTCCCCGTCCATGGAGCCCCCCGAAATGTGAGAATTGAGTGCCGGTAGCCCCCACCTCCGTGTGTTATTGATTTAGCACATACCTTCTGGTGTATTCACTATTTATTTTCACAATAAAATGTTTTTCAAGTAGCTGTGCATCACAAATGTGATTATAGCATTCAATCAAAATAACATTCTAACAGTGCCCAGTCTTCAAATAAATGTGTTTTATGTTTATTTTGAAAAGTAAAAGTAATTGTAGGTCTTCAATGTGTCCGGTGTGAGTTAATCAGTTGAAGCCCCGTTTAACTTTTACACAATGGGTGGATTGCACACTACCCACATATATAAATGACGTCCTCTAAATGATGCTTGTGTGAGTTCGGCGATACCCAATTTAACATTCACACGTTGAGTGAAAAGCTAATTGCTCAGTTGTAAGTGAAAGCTATTGCGAGTTAAAATCAGAATCGAATTTAATGTTCACACGTTTAATAGAAAGCCAGTTGCCCTCAGTTTAACTGAACGCCTGTTATCGAACAAGATATTACTCTCAACCATATGTCAAAATTGTATTATTTTGCTATGTGTGGTAGTTAACAAGGCATTATCAATTGTGCCTGGAAATTAATTACACTTTATTAACATTTCCGCTCTTTTAGCCTGTAAATCATATGATTCACATATGAAAGATGATTTTTACAGTTTACCTCTGATAAAAAGTGCTGCATTCATTGTGCACAATAGCAATATGACTATGTTCTTATTTAAAATGAAGGTGGGGCAATGAATGGACTGGGGCTAGGGGTACTAAGCCCTCCTGAAGTGTTACAATTTACCCCCGACGGGGGGCAAGTTGAAACAGGCCGTTTTTGTTATCAAGACGCATCGCAAAATAAATAAAACACTTTCAGTTTTAATAATGTCGAATATTATATAGTGTTTCAACTATAATTTTTGAATAAATGGTTTTCTTAGCAATCTCTACTCAAAATACTCAAATCAAAACAGGCATAAAACAACCACTTTCTTTAAATTTAAGCCATTTGCTTTTACCTTGTGAACGAATCCACGTGGTATCACACGTGACATGCTCTAAATTATTGATGAACATAATGTTACCTTGCAAAAAAAATTGCATTAGTAGTTTTTGTCTGCATGTCTACGTATGTTACAATTTACCCGTGTTACAATTAGCCCCGATTTATCGTCTGTTGCGTTGAAAACATCTGAGATTGGTTTAAATCTCTCTAACAGTTGACCGCGATCGACACAGGTACTCTGGTGGTGACCTTTCGTGAAAGGTCATATCTGGATCAGCGCGAGTCAATATCTAGGTCGTAGTGTATAGACATACTATTATTGTGGCAGGGGTAACTGTAGCGGTAGCGGTAGCAGCTGGAGTAGCAGCAGTGACACTAGCAGTAGCAGATACAGCAGCAGTAGAAGCTTCTGACGTAGCGAAGTTTTTATGGCATAACAAGGAAACGGTAGGTTCTTATACAGCACGGTATCGAGTCCTTGCGCATTGCACTTCATCCCTGGCAGACCTGTTCATTCCAACGCCATCTCGACTTCTCTGGGAAGCATTCAGCCATGCTGCAATTTCTGCGCGAAGACTATTCATTGACATATCCACCGCTATCTACAGTCAGGTACTCATTTATACAGAAACGTGAACTGTGGCAACGGTGAACGAAATTGCCAAAGTTACGAAACGCCAGCAAGAGATTTCGAACCCGGGTTCCCTCGATTGGGAACCCGAAGTCTTAACCACTACGTCACCACGCCTCTGACAAATACGATGTGTCTAATAGACTCCCATAATTCATTCAAAACTTGGCATGTGGGTAGAAGTGGCATAGGAAGATATGGAGACAAATATCTCCACACTCAGATTGTATTGTCTTATTACGATATATTGAATATTGGGTCCAATTTATGTGGGTAATCTACGTTACAGAAATATATAGATATATTATATACTAGATCTTTCTTGTGCTGCCCGACCCAAAGCACCTTCGTCTCCTCCAGAATTAGTATCAGCTCCACTCCACTCCACCAGCCGTTCTTAAAGGTCTGCCTCACTGTCCGTTACTACAGGTCATCTGCGTATAACACAGTGTGAAAGTTGTAATAAGAATTTGCTTATATAAAACTGTATGTAATTGCATTACACAAAACATTGATATATGTTTGATGCTCTTTATTTGATAATTGGAGTAAAAAAACATAAACGTGTAATGAGCGCCATATTTAAGATCGACTATACTTCGAACAATAGTCACGCCTGAATAACAAATGCTACGTGTAAACGAAAGGAAACATGTCTGAGCAAACCCGCCGTTTCTTTTGCAATATACACGATAAAACAGTACGGTACATTACGTCATTGTATGCAAGAAACTACATTATGCAATTAGTGCCTGAAATAGTTAATCGGTGTGGCGAAACAGGAGCATAATAATTCGTGCTAATGTGCCACATCATGTGCCACACCATGTGTCACGTGTACGTGTTGAGACAGGAAGAGCAAGAACAGTGCATGCGGCATAAGTAAAAGCTACTATCACACACCAAAGCCTTCCAACACCCGCTAATCATCAAGAAATTTACCCAGTACAGTTTTTTTGCCCCGTACAATAGCCAAATGGAACAACCTGCCAGCCAACGCGGCTACAGAGCCAAGTTTGGAGATCTTCAGACAGAGGATTTCCAGCTTGCAACATTAATTAACATTGCATCTTTCACGTTTTCAACTTTTCCTCTCCTTCAGTGGCAGCTCTACACGCACACTGTCATCTTTTCTCTTTCTTCCAAATATTTTATTTCTTTCTCTTAAAGCTGTTTAGCACGTGTGCACACACGCCGTGTCTATAAGCCTTGAAGAGAGGTCAACTCGTACCCGGAAGAAGAAGTCTCCTATTTTTTAAAATACAAATCTGGTCGTCACATATATTTATTAATATTGACTTTGTCTTGCGTTCAATGTAAACATTATATTCGGGTCGAAACATTAAAATTATACAATTATATTAACAAATTTTGTTTTTTTTAAACATATTTTGGTAAAGATGCTACAGCAGATGTAGCAAATAATATGATTTTAGAATTCACGATACAACGTTCAGACATCATGCGATTAGCACACTAGCGAGTGATGCTATGTTCAATCAATGTGTCTATTTTGTCAAAAATACATACAATGTAATGCATGCACACAAAGTAATGTCATGTTTCTCCGGATGTCTGGATAACGCTGATGTAATCTAGACAGTAGACTAGTTTGTATTTGTCTACATCGGGCATACGACAGAAAACGGATGGCAACATGTGCGGAGTTCTCTATCGGTCTCTCTTTGTCTCTGTCTCTGTATCTGTCTGTCTGTCTGTCTGTCTGTCTGTCTGTCTGTCTCTCTCTCTCTCTCTCTCTCTATTCCGGGGAAGTAAGTATCACAGATTTTCAGTAGCCATGTCCTTAGGCAAGCAATTTGTTGACACTGACGCGACTGTATAACGCATTTTGCGCCAGAGGCAATCACACGCAAATGAACAACATAACTATAAATGTTTGCTGCAGAGAACTTGGCGCCACAGCGTCATGTCCTATGTGTAGTTGCGTCATAAAAACACGTTTTTACATTTAGCGCTCAATGCGACAGTTTGACACTAACTGCGAAAGAACGAATGTCTATATTTCAACTGTAAGCGATTCCGTTACGTCTTTCTTCTCTCTCATGTTGCATTGCACTCCCGTGCAAGGTGGTGCAATACCGATAGTAGCAAGGTGGTGCAACACCGATAGTAGCAAGGTGGTGCCATCGACAACGTTGTCACTTCACCTATTTGTCAAATGTCAATTATCGCTGGTCTCCCGTGCAAGGTGGTGCAACACCGATAGTAGCAAGGTGGTGCAACACCGATAGTAGCAAGGTGGTGCAACACCGATAGTAGCAATTTGGTGCCATCGACAACGTTGTCACTTCACCTATTTGTCAAATGTCAATTATCGCTGGTCTCCCGTGCAAGGTGGTGCAACACCGATAGTAGCAAGGTGGTGCAACACCGATAGTAGCAATTTGGTGCCATCGACAACGTTGTCACTTCACCTATTTGTCAAATGTCAATTATCGCTGGTCTCCCGTGCAAGGTGGTGCAACACCGATAGTAGCAAGGTGGTGCAACACCGATAGTAGCAATTTGGTGCCATCGACAACGTTGTCACTTCACCTATTTGTCAAATGTCAATTATCGCTGGTCTCCGGAACACTTGAAATGTTATTGATTTTGTCGCATGTCAAACATGCACGTTGCAAAATTGCGTGTGATTTGCGAATCCGAGGTTAATGGGTCTCCTAAACCTACATTGATGTCATAAGGTACACCTTGGTTAGGTAAAGAGCAAACGCATGACGTTTTGCAATATGCATGTCTGACTTGCGACAAAAACAGAAACATTTCAAATGTTCTGGAGACCGATGCCAACTGACGTTTGACAATGTGCTTTCTTTGACAATGTGTTTTCTATAGAGTGAATGTGTCTTCAGAGACCCGCAGCTATCGTCGAAATAACTCTCAAAACTCCCGATACTCCACACGCTCGATATTGGTCGGATAATATGTTCCTTCCACCCGTCGTGTATATAATATATGGATGTGGAAGGAGATCCTTGCGTGGAAGGAGTTCCTTGTCCGACCAAGTTGGGTTATTCTTGAGAGACAACGAATAATCATTTGGTTGTTAGTGGAAAGGATCCAACTATCAGTGAAAACTTGATAAAACAAAACTGTATGTCTCAGAGCAAGCAACTGTAGTTTCAGCCATTTTCATTTCTAAGCCTTTAAAGGGTTTTCTAACGTCCCCGGATTCATAATTAATCTTTGTTATCGGCATTTTCTGTAAACAAAGTAAACCACATTCTTTGCCAGACAAAGATGGCAATACTAACGTTAATATAATCTTTGCAAAAGGCGACGTTATGCATCAACTCATTGAGAGAAAGCAGAACGCAATTTCTCATGCTATACAGAACGTTCTATTCGGATATTACACTATCCGTTTCTATACACGTCTTTTGATGCCGTGTTCGATGTAACACGTATTGCATACAGCAGACGGATCTTGCATTCCCCTGTTCACACTCACACCTGACAATAACTGCAGAATTGCGCCTTAGATAACCACCCAAGCGTGCAGAGATGCCACAATGATACCACGCTGATGCAAATTCGAAGGCAACTGTTGCCATCTGATCAAATTACTACCGCATAAAAGCGTGTTTATGTCTTGATGATTTCACTTGTTGCAACCGAACATGTTGTCGCAAGTCTTGGTGCGACACGTCATCCCGAACTTGCCCTGGCCGCTACAACTGGTCGCAATATGTGGCTGTAGATAACGATGAGAACGCTGACGATGACGACCTTGCACACGATGATTAATTTGCGTAGTAAAGTTTCCGCGTAACTTGACGACAGGTTATTAAAACGTCTGTAGCTGGTTATCATCGGGTCACTCGTACGCTGTGCACAGTCCAGTATTTACAACTTAAATCTCGTCAACGTCACGTGATGTCCGGTGGAGCTGGTTCTGCACCTGGGACACGTTCAGGGTGGGTGGTCAATAGCGTCGTCGCTATTCATCGCAACACGGCGCTTTTTGCCTCGGAAGTTGTTATCGTCGTTTTGGGGAGACGGCGCGCTCTGCATCGGGGGATAGCGTCACAACGTTACAAGGATGGCCGCCATGGTGATATTCTCGTTTGAGTCGGGTAAGTTTTCTAACGCGGTAGTCGACGACTACGAGACGAACCAGCTGAAATGATGTAAGTATATTATTGGGCAAGTGTTTTTGTATATTTGTATTAAAATAATTGTTTTTCATAATCAATAACATCTGGCTTAGACAGCGCCATTTTGGATATCGCGCGTGACGTGTCGTTGTACAACAAACGTTCAACTTCCGGCCGGAATTGCGACCCGCCGAGTTGTCGCAGGTCTTGGCGCGACACGTCACCCTGAACTCGCCCTGGCCGCTACTGCTGGTCGCTACACGTTGCTGTAGACAACGCTGAGAACGACGATGACTGTCATAGCAACGGTCAGAGCTACCGCTGCTACCAACATCCGGTTCTTGAAGCGACGGGTGACGACGTGACGCAGGAATATCGGCTGATGGCCGCTCTCCTCATCCCGCTTGCGTCGTTCGTGTCGTATGGAATGTTTGGCCAGCTTCTCGCCAAACTCAGGGTCGTACTGGTAGATGGGGCCAGTGATGAACAATCTGTAACGGGGAATACAACGATCATAGTAGCACATCCAGATGGACTAAAGAGCAAAGATAATCGCTGAAGCTTCATATAGGAGCGTGTAAGGGCATGGTTCGACTTATAAAAAAATATGTGTTATGCTATTGACCAATTCGCATTTCATTTGGCGGTTTTTGGTATGTTTACTATAACTTAGAGTTATGACTATTGCTGAAATATCAGATAGTATGCATGCTTGTTGTATAGTTTTATTGTTTTACGATGTCATCAAACGCTATTAATAGTCGTCTCTGTCATAATCATAATAATCGTATCACCGTAGTCGTGACCGCCATAAGTATTACTACCAACACCAACATTCATCATCGTTCGTATCATAATAAAACATCGCCACTATCAGCAACAACAACACCATTTGATCAAGTTCACTGATGCGTTATATATCAAATGGCCATACTAAAAACGCATATTTTAAAGGGAAATAAAAGTCATGGTATCTGGCCTACTGAAACATCACAATTTGCAACTACACTTAAGAATATCGCACCAGTGGTCTACTAGGAAAACCTTGTTGAACACACAGCATCTTAATATCAGGGGTCGCGTATTTGTACGCACATATTCCTATACTTGCCAATAGGATATGGTCAAGCTGTTTCCGTCCAAACTGCACTTAGGAACCATATGTCGGCCTTTGTTTTACTAAACGCGTAGTCTAGGTTACCCGATTTTCATAGAACTGCGCATGCGCGTATCTGTCGCCCTACCAGCCCTCAGTCAACCGGAGACATGTTAGGAATCTGTGTTTCGCTTTAAATGCACACGACTAATTCGGCTGATAAGTCTCACCAACTCAAGCTAGAATAGTAAAGTTAAGTAGTTATACTTTGCTGTGTTATATACAACACTTGCAAATAGCGATCCAATTACACAACCAGCCATTGCATAGAACATACCTGGTCGTCAGAAGCCAACGCATCTCGTGTTCGGGTTTGGATGCATCGCCTCCAGCGTCGGACTGTACCATCTCGAGCGGGTTGATGACTGTCTCTACACAGAGGACGTCAGCCACTGGATGGCAGAAGACGGGTGCGTTAAAGAACAACATCGATTCGTGTCGTGTATGTGTGTATGTGTCTGCCCTAATGACTTGCACATAAGTATAGAGGAAGAAAGGGAGAGATGGAGAAGAGGGAAAGCGAGATAGAGAGAAACATAGAGAGAGAAAGAGAGAAAGAGAGAGAGAGAGGCAGAGAGAAAGAAAGAGAGAGAAAGAGGCAGAGAGACAGACAGACAGACATGCAGACAGACAGACATGCAGACAGACAGACAGTGATAGAGAGGGGGATATAATATACATACGGAGGGATATAGAGAGAAGGGATATAAGGAATAGGGGACAGATAGAGCGAGATAGAGAGAGAGAGGGCGGGAGGGAGGGAGGGAGGGAGGGAGGGAGAGAGAGAAGGAGGGAGGGAGTGAGGGAGGGAGAGAGAGAGAGAGAGAGGGAGGGAGGAAGGGAGGGGAGGGGAGGGGAGGGAGGGAGGGAGGGAGGAAGGGAGGGAGAGAAAGAGAACGAGAGACGACGAGAGCGAGAGGGAGAAGAAGAGTGTGGATAGAGAGGGGAAGAGAGAATGAGAGAGAGAGAGAGAGCGAGAGAGAGAGGAGAAAAGAGGAGAGCGATAGAGAGAGAAATAGGCAGGGTGGAGAGAGGAACATGTCGAGAAAGAGAGCGAACTAAAAAGAACGAGAGTGAGCAAATACGCTCACTGATAAATTATTTTCAAAACATCCGAAATCCACTGATTACGTATAAGTTGTACCTGCATGGCACTGAATAAATATCAATAACTGCCGTTTTTATATCCTGTCTCCGTGTTGTCAGCATCAACTCCTTTCCCTCTTCGTCATTATCTCCCTGACCCCAAAACCACCTTCAACTCACACGATGATTTGAGGAACTCTGCGATCCTTGCCGTTGTCTCCTTCATCTTCTCCATACGGTCGGCCGATTTGCCATGTCGAGGTCTAACGATGGCCGGCGTGAAAGTCTCGTAAGAGATCGGACACGTCGAATGGTGGAGATGCTCGGGCGAATGTGGCTCCATCTTCTGACCAATCGTATAGGCAACGCGCAGGACCCGGAAGTATTCGATATTCGTGTCACCTTGCATGCCGGGAACGATGTAAAAACACGCGTTACCCGTCTCCGAGTGGGGACCTAGAAGCAGAATGGTTTAGGTGAATATATACAAATATAGAAAGTGTGTAATCGTACAGCTCAATTTATAAACAAATATGGAAGAACAATTTAGTCTTTTTCGTCGTCTATGGGGCCATCCATAAAACCCATCACGCTCAGAGGGCGGGGTGTCCGGGTAGGCGTTACAGGGGGTCGGGGGGTCATGGCGGTCGTTACGTTATTAAAAAACTTGTTTTGCTCGTCTAGCTGTGGATATCAGACTGGTAGCATAGATTGTCATGCCAGTTTTATGGTATATTTCAACTGAATTCCCATGGAAAAGGAATGTGGCCTCTAATATGCATCAGTGAAGTATGTAGTGGCGCACAAAAAGGCTGCAAATTTGGTGTACCAAAAAGTCTCTACAAAATACCAGTCTGTTGCATCCCGATCCATGGAAAAAAAACGTTACCAAGAACCTGTGTTCATACATGGATGTGTGATGTTGAATTGGAATGGCTTTATGAAGGAAGTAGATATTCATTGCACTCCTCTAACAGAACTGATGTCTGAGACACCAATGTTCTGCTTGGACAGAAATATAAATCCTTAGGAGGATGTTTAGTGCGTAGGTAGGCACATAAGCTGAAGTGTGTGCGCGTGTATTTTGCTTGGTCATCACTCCTTCAGTACACGCGTCACTGCACATACTAAACGTACATATACATAGGCATTTTATTTATTATTAGTTATACAGACCAATATTCTACGTGTGAGCTACGAATCAATGCAGACAGGCAGTGAATATAAAATAGATGTATGTCTAACAGATTGGCGGGGTCTTTCTCAAAACGAACGTATTTGTAGGGGGTATACAGGTCAGTGTTACGAAGCGTGAAAAAAAAAACAAATAGCATGACGTATTTTATGAATAGCCCCCAAGAGGCTGATCAGACTTATCCACCATATACACTGTACATTGGCAAGTGAAGTCATTGGATTGTAATTGAAAAGTTACTCCAATTACACAATCCAGTTACACTTATAAGTATTCGACTGTTTTAATGTTCAATTACCATTGTAATATCGTTAATACTACTTACAAATTACAATTCTAAATCACCACAGCCGTGGCAGTTAATGACAAAATGTCACCTTTGTTCTTAACCAGAACATGACTTTTACACATGATGCCGTCGTTCCTTCGCGGTCGTGTACGAAGTTGCCAACATTTCTTTAACTCTAAACGTTATAATATTAGGCTTAGTTAATACAAATTGCAATCTGTTATCTTTCTGCACCATGGCTCCGCTATACCACTCAGCCTTTCTCACTCAAGAAAGTTAGTAGAACTAGACGACACGAGGTGACATTAGTAAGATATCAGTGTAGACTGGACATCAGGAAGTCCTCGCTCTCACAGAGGACAATGTATGAATGGAACAAATTATCTACAGATTGTGTAACTGCTAGCAGCGTGAATATGTTTACAAATAAAGTTTACACAAATCTCAGGAGGGCGGGTTACACGTAGATGAACACTGTTGGACTCTCAATAAGCCAATGGCTTCCTTATCCACTTGCCATCTGGGCCTTTGGCTTGGACGGCAAATCTTGTTAAATCTTGTTAAATATACACACGTCGAAAGGTGCTGCCCCATGTGGCGGCAATTGTGTAAAACGTTTGCCCTTTGCCTTCGCCAGATGGCGGCACGTGGCGAACACTATTTTTTTAAAGACAGAACGCTGCCAACATACTATTCATTATGAAATAAACCGGTCATAAATTAATTATAATGTTGTTATGTATACGTGTTATTTTGCATGTGCACTTTGAGGCGGGTTTCTCTTAGATGAAAAATTTACTCTGGATTCTGCACCATGACTCCGACAGAGCATCCACACTCGTCTTTCTGCATCATGACTCGGACATACCACCCACCTTCATCTTTCTTCACCATTACTCCGACAGACCATCAACCTTCATCTTTCTTCACCATTACTCCGACAGATCACCCACCTTCATATTTCTTCAACATGACTCCGACAGACCACCAACCTTAACATTTCTTCACCATTACTCCGACAGACCACCCATCTTCATCTTTCTTCACCATGACTCGGACATTCCACCCACCTTCATATTTCTTCACCATTTCTCCGACAGACCACCCATCTTCATATTTCTTCACCATTACTCCGATAGACCACCCACCTTCATCTTTCTTCACCATTACTCCGACAGACCACCCACTTTCATCTTTCAGCACCATTACTCCGACGGACCACCCACCTTCATCTTTCTTCACCATTACTCCGACAGACCACCCACTTTCATCTTTCTGCACCATTAATCCGACAGACCACCAATCTTCATTTTTCTTTACCATGACTCCGACAGACCACCCATCTTCATATTTCTTCACCATTACTCCGACAGACCACTCACCTTCATCTTTCTGCACCATGACTTCGACAGACCACCCATCTTCATATTTCTTCATCATTACTCCGACAGACCACCCACCTTCATCTTTCTTCACTATTACTCCGACAGACCATCCACCTTCATCTTTCTTCACCATCACTCCGGCAGACCACCCACCTTCATCTTTCTGCACCACGACTCCGACAGACCACCCATCTTCATATTTCTTCACCATTACTCCGACAGACCACCCACCTTCATATTTCTTCACCACTACTCCGACAGACCACTCACCTTCATCTTTCTGAGCGATGACTCCGACAGACCACCCACCATCAGTGATGATGCAGAAACATGAAGGTGCGTGGTCTGTCATAGTCATGGTGCAGAAATATCTTTCTGCACCATGACCCCGACAGACCACCCACCTTCATCTTTCTGCACCATGACTTTGACAGACCGCACACCTTCATCTTTCTGCATCATGACTCCGACAAACCACCCACCTTCATCTTTCTGCACCATGATTGACATTATGTTGGTGACAAGAACATCTTCCGGCTGTTCGCTCAGCCATATATTCGCTCTCTCCGTCAGCTCTCCGAACCCCTCGTAGCTGTCTTCCGTCGGCATAGGAACGAAATCTTTTATTCCTGTCGTGAGAATAAGTAATGGGAATTACACAACGTACGAAACATTTACATTAATGAGTTATTGTGGTTACCATAGCAACATTGTTGTTATAATATGTGGTATATATAAGTATGATTTTTCTGTTTCCCCTTCCCGACACACTATTGTTTAAAATATATCTAAATCCCACATGGTTCAGGGCTTTCAGGAAAGCATTCCTGTTCCGTCAAGAATATTGTTCGAAGAACATTTACAAATTATGTTTTAACTTTTTTTAATTGTTTCTAGTTTAAATAATTGTATTTAGCTATATTGAGCTAGGTTTTTATTACTAATTTAATTACTTACAATTAATCTACCTCTACATAAATGTTATTCATCTATAGCACAGTTTTATATGTGTTTGTTTTATGCATAACATGTCTATATGTATTTATTTGATGTTTTTTGCAAAGATCATTGACAGTTTCAAGGAAATTGCGCTATATAAAAAATAAGTTATTGTTATTATTTTGTAAATGATTATGTATTTATCATTAATTCGTTAATCATAAACTGAATTCGTTGTAATAATTAACAAAACCATCACAGGACGGAGTGACGCCTGAATTAAGCACACCTTTAGCAATATCTTAGCAACCGCTTTTTTTTTTACAAAAGTCTAAATGTTTCCGTGAACACAACACTGGGTTGTCTTCGCATGTTGTGTGCTCATAGATCACGTCCGCAGAGAGAAACAGGGAGTTGAATATGCTCCGTCACTGTGCGGAGGGCATCCGATTTGGCGAACGTGTGAAATTGTGTACACTATATGTAACTGCTTGGTGAAGCCAAAGGGTTAATTTACGAAACATTTTGCTCACAACCTCTCAAAGAATTCCTGCAGTTTCCTGAAAACGATACTTTGTAAACTAATGCTTAAATTGAAAGAGCCTTGTTTTCACGTCTTACTCCTTTTGCGCATTGCCGTGGGAAATAATAACACAATAACTGAGTAATATTTGCAGATTGCGCTGATAGTATTGAGTAAATACTCTCTCACGTGTTTGATGGCATAGAATACGCAAGTTCTGTTGCCGAGTGACATTTAGAAGTTCGTCACACATGGTTCTCTTGGAAAACATATCTCGATCGAAATACAGGCTATGATCGTCGCGACGTTGTTGTAATTTACCTTCAGAATGCAGCGATGGTGTAGCAAGTATTGCAACAAATTCGCAGCAAGCATTGTAGTAAGGATCTAGGGAATATGCATGGAGCTGGCCCTTGAATATGTTGCTTGTAGGCAGCGAGTATGCTGCTTGTATGCAGCGA